>VNJR01006254.1:0-116787 GCA_008042585.1 Drosophila punjabiensis | reverse complement strand
GAAACCATTTTTATACCCTTGCAGGGTATTATAATTTCAGTCAGAAGTTTGCAACGCAGTGAAGGAATCATCTCCGACCCTATAAAGTATATATATTCTTGATCAGCATCAACAGCCGAGTCGATCTAGCCATGTCCGTCTGTCCGTCTGTCCGTCCGTTTCTACGCAAACTAGTCCCTCAGTTGTGAAGCTATCTGAATGAAACTTTGCAGATAGTCTTCTTTATACTCTCACTCGTGCATATGTCGGAACGGGCCAGATCGGACGACTATATCATATAGCTGCCATACAAACGATCCGTAAATTTGTAGAAAAAAAATTATAAAATCACTGTTTTTTAACATATCTTGATCAACTCTCGGTTATAAGCTTTATACATTGATTCAGATTTTTAGATTAAATTTTATAAAAATCGGACTACTATATCATATAGCTGCCATACGAACGGTCGTGAAATTTTCAGAAAAAAAATTATAGCTCTGTCAGTTTTCAACATTATTTCTTCTACTTTTAGATTCTAGTAGTTCATATTTTTTCAGAATTTTGTTGTAAATTTCATAAGAATCGGACGACTATATCATATAGCTGCCATACAAACGATCAGTAAATGTGGAGAAAAAAGATTTTACTTTACATGTAAAAATGTAAAAAAAATGTAACAAAAATGTAAAACTGTAAAAATTGTATGAATATGAAAGTAGTTCGTATTATATTATATTGGGATAGATTATAATTGATACGATTTGAATCTGCAAGGGTATACCAACTTCGGCGTGCCGAAGTTAGCTTCCTTTCTTGTTTCCAATGACTTTTTTAAATCCTTTGGCCAGGCCTAATGGCGACTTATCCACCTGCACGATGCTTTGCTCCAAACCAGCTCAGCCGATGCATTCATCCTTGCTCTCTGTGAGATTTAGTAGTTCTTCCATTTGCAGGAAAATAGTCACTTTGTTAACCTTGTGGATTGCGCTGAATGGAGTGGTGCTTCTTCAACAGCCTTGCAATCAGCTTAAGGACCACCTTATCATTCTTGGCTTGTAGATACTATCAGGGTCACTGCCAGGCCGTTTGAATTCCGTTACGAATTAAGATTTGATTGCTGTGTTAGTCAAGGATACTAAGGATACCGGCCACAAAACTGTGTAAAATCCCTATTAAGGAATAAACCCAAGCCTTAGGTTTGGATTAAAAAGATACCATTGTCATTACATTTTTGTTATAGGAAATAAAACTAGATTCTTTTTCATAGATCAAACCTTTTTCCTTTATTTTAAGTAAAAACCCAAGCAAATAGCCCGGACACTGCCTTAAACAATGAGTCAATTCAAGGCAACTGTTAAAAAAAAACGTATTTTCGTCAGTTTTTACGTGTTAAAAAAAAGAAGTCTTGTGAGCCGAGAAATATCAAAATAATAAATTTAATTTTTAAATGTCCGAACCTACTTCGTTGAACGAATCTGGAACCCCAGGGAGGACTTGACCTGTCTGATTAGTCAGTTTACCAGTTACCAAACCGTTCAAACCTTTTAACTTTCTATTGTGCAAGTCTCCGCCGCGAGTTCGTCAGCGCAACAACGTACATGAAAAGATCGAGATTGTAAATTGGTTACAGACTTAATGAAGATTGCCACAGACGACCAATTGGAGCACTTCTCAATGTGTACCAAACAAAGGAATGCTACTCCCTTATATATTCGCCCAAAAGGCGTAAAATCTTACCGGAGGCAACTTACATTCGGTTCGGAAGGTTTTCGAAACTTAAGCCCCGTTTAACTTACATAGCCCCACAACGGGCAACTCAGAGCGGAGGAGAAGGAGTGAAGTTTCAGTTTCTGTTTCAGATTCAGATTCAGATTCTGTAGCTGTCTCGATTCTAGAGATTCTGTCCTAGAACGGTAGACAACGCATAGATTAGTGAGGTTTGTACGTTGACCAAATTACCTGATGCGGGCTTTGGACTTTGACATTTTGCTACGAATTCTTGCGGAACTAATTTCCGTGCTTTTGGATTGGATTTGGATTTCTGTAATGCATTTAATACTTATGCTTTCTCACATTAGTCAGATATTCTGAAAACTGATTGAAAACTGCAAAAAGACAGAGAGAAAATAAAAGGCACGAGTTAGTGCGAGGTTTTGTGATCAAGTTGCGTTTTGTTGTTGAGCTTAAGTTAATATGAGAGTAAGAAAGTCCCAGGAACCACCATGGGATTATGTACCATCTACCATCTGTCCTGGCATCCTGCACCTGGATCCTCAGAGTCTTCCCTTTGACCCCCTTACCAAAGGTGGGGAAACAAACACGTGTAGGGCTAGCTTTATTTTACTTACTTTTCTTTCATATTCATTTTCTTTTTGTTAAGAATTACTTATAAATTTATATGATTTAAGCTACACGCACACATTAGTGAGTTCTGCGTTCTGCGGTCTGGTATTTTGCTGTACCTTTAAAATTTGCTGTGTGTAAAATGGTAACCGTGGATTGGTTTTGGGTGTGAAAGTGGGACTCCCTTCTAGATTGCGACTCCGTTTCGGGACTCTCAAGTCAAATGAATAAATAGGCGCGTGCGACCTAAACAAAGTCGGCTGTTTTGTTTACAATTATTAACCTCAACCTTACTGGCGCCACCAGCTCGGGTCGTTGCTGGAGCTCTGCTGCTGGCCGTTGTCGGAATTGGCGTTGGCATTGCCACGGCCCAGAATGGGTGGCGGCGGCACACTGAACATGTTGTGGTGCGCAGGCGGCGGCGGACGGTACTTTTCCTCATCCTCGTCGTCGTCGACCTCGCGCTTAATGGCCGCGTTCTGGTAGTCAAATGACGGATAGCCGTCGTCAATGGGCTCTTCCTTGATTTTGATGATGTCCATTTCCCGGAAGTCGGGCTTGCGCTCCTTGACATCACCGCCGCTGCCAGCTCCAGCACCTCGTTCACGATCCCTTCGCTCCCGCTTCCGTTCGCGACGCTCCCGGGAGGATTCGCGTTCGCGTGACTTTGAACGCTTCTTCTTCTTCTGATCACGATCACGATCGCGATCACGCTCCCGTTCCCGGTCGCGCCTATCCCTTCGGTCAAACTCGTCGTATCGGTCGCGACTGCCGGCCCGTCGTTTTCTGCGCTCGCGGGATCGGCTGCGCGAGCGCCCACTAGCGGCCACAGCACCACGGCCGCGGTCGCGTTCCCTGTCGCGCCGGTCCCTGGAGCGGGAACGACGACGGTCTGCCCCAAAACCGCGACCGCCCCTGGCGGCCTCCATGCCGTTGTTGCCGCCGCGTCCGGGACCCTCGCGGTCCTCGCGCTCTCGTTCCAGTCTGTAGCGTTCGCGTTCCCGCTCATTGTCCTCGCGTCCGGAGTGTTTGATGTTGACGTCGTTGCCGCCGCGCCGCGTGCCGCCAAGACCGCCGCCTAGGCGTCGCGGGAGCCATCCCTTCACAGTGCGAGCTCGTTCCACGTCCACTAGGACGCGCTTGCTGTCGATCTTCTTACCGTCGGCGTGCTTGTAGGCTGCGTGCATATCCCGCTCGTGCTCGTACTCGATGAAGGCGTAGCCCTTGGGTTTACCTGACTCCTGGTCATGGATCAGGACAATCTTCTTGATGGGCCCGTAGAACTCGAATTCGCGCCTCAGCTTTGACTCCGAGGTGTCGTAGTTGATGCGTGCGATGAACAGTGTTCGGAACGGGTCCTCAGTCGCGTTCTTGATCTCGGTCGGATCCCACAGCGCGATCTCGCGCTCCAGCTTGTACGCCACCTGCTCGGCCTTCTCGCGCCGCCGTCGCTCCAGCCTTTCCTGGCGTGTTTCCACCGTTTTCGGCAGCGGCGTGTCCTTAGGGTCCTCGAAGTCGGCCATGAACTTGGCCACTCCCAGGTAGCCACGCGATTTCTTCTCATGCGGCAGCTTGTCCACCGGCGGCATGAACGGGATAGGGTCCCGGGCCGCAAATAGCGCCAGCAGATTGGGCGGAAGATATTGGGTCATTTTTGCTTTTTATTTTTACCTTTCCTGCGTTTGTGTTCCCTCGCCTGCAGAAAAAAAATAATTAAGGTTATGTTTCGTTTTGTTTACTCCGCTTGTAAAATCTGCACAACTCACTTCAGGCAGCCATCCGATTGGCAAGAATATAGTCTACGGTACTTGGACTAAGTACCAACTATAAAAACGTTGGTCCGAAAAATATTTTCCAATTTTTCTTCACTTTTCGGCTTGTGTAGGGTTGCAATAGATTTTACTACCGATGAAAACAGCGTTGCCAGATGAAAATTTTACTTTCCCCCTAAAAAATCTAAAACAGTTAAAATTTCTCCCTAAAAAATCCAGTTTCTCCCTAAATTAAATAAATCAGTTTATTTCAAAATATATTTCAAGAAATCGAGATCTAATTTTAGTTCATGGCCTCGAGAACATCATCAGAAAACTCTGTTTTATAAACTTCTTCGCTTACAAATAATTTATACCTTTTTTTTCTTCCTTTAGACAGTGACTAAATTGGTTGTACATAAATTCGGTATTCGGTATTTTCTAACTAAGATCCTTAAATTTCATAATGGGAAAATAAATGGGTTGTCAATTAATTTGCACATGATGTTGATGTGTCACACTAGTTGTCATTTTAAGAAAATTTACTCAGCTTGTGGGTATTTCTTCCAGTTTCTTTCCACGCCTATTGGGTACCTAAAAAAGGTACAACAAATGATCTTCGCCTATTCTTTGCTCTTCTCTCTTTCCCTATTCGTTTAGTATTTTTCTGTGCACTTGCGTACCTTTGGTACCAGAGCCAAATAACGGATCTTAGGACTTGTGTTAAACGTGATTTCGTACTTTTACAATACACTCAATAGTTTTCCCGATCCGATCGAATAAGTGTTCGTTTTAATTTTTAACCAAAAATAAACAATAACTCTGGTAAGTTTTCTCTTTTGCAAAAAGAAAGCGCGACGATTTGAATTGGAGTGTACGCAGTACAGGGAGCAATGCAAATGGCTGAAGCTAAGCAAGAAAATGGCGCTGGCGCCCCGAAAATTGCCACAAGCGCGGGACTGGGACCCGAGCAGCCCCCGCGCCACCTCCTAGCCGCGTCCAAGGAGGAGCATGTGGAGGAGGTGCTGACCCCCGCGGAAAAAGGCAAGTTCGAGTATCCGCCGCCGCCACCGCCACCGACTCCTGTGCAGGCTCCGCCGCCGACTAAAGCAGCCGCTCTGCCGGTGGTTCCGTTAGAACATGACGACGACGAAGCAAATTCGGAGAAGTGGGAGGATCCCTGCGCACCACCGCCACCACCACCGCTGCCGACCAATGCTTTCCTGTCAACGGGCCTCGGCTACCTGAAGCTGCCAGCTTTCAAGCTAAAGGATGCCCTTGAGAAGGCCATTACCAAGCTGGAAGCCAACAGACGGTTCCCGAAAATCAGCAGCCGTGAGGTAGGTTCAAGCTTCTGGTAAACACTTTTGCTTTTGGTTTCAGAAGAATACTTGAAAACAATGTCTGATATTAAGATAAGCTCGTATTATAATCGATGATAACTTATTGATTGAGTAGGTCTGTGTTTAAAAATTATACGAGACTATAAGTATTTAAGTATTTGGTTAAAACACAGACGCATTTACGTTATGCCATATTTTAAATGTTAATGTTGTTTATTTTTACCATAAAGTCATCTCCTTATTACTCGGATAACGCCGCCAATATGGAGGTCATGGAAATGCTGCCTAGATATTCGAGTCTGGAAACAATAGCCGATGGCCCTTCGATGAGGCCCTCCATGTCCATGGCCTTGATTTTGCACCCCAAGACCAAGAAGCCGGCTGTGATTGTACAACTGGAGAGGCGTCTAAAGATCGTCCGTCGGCTGGCCAAGCTTAATCGAGTCCTGTCAGCCATTTCGCGTGAAGCCATACCGATGCATGCCGCGACGACATCGGCCACCACAAAGCCACATGAAGACGAGGGCCTCACTCTGCAGGTGCTCTCGGCTCGGGCCTCGACGCCATATACCCAGCCCTCCAGTATGTTGTCGTGCACGGCAGTGAGCTGTGATTTGGAGCACGACTCGCCTAAGAAGCAGCTGTTGGGAGGCAAGGAGGCCCATTCGGCAGCTCTAGTGTCGGATCATCTGCAGCAGAAGCGAGCTCCCGGCGCTGCCATCCACAAGCTTCCGGCCCTACGGGCTCCCAAAGTGGCTCGCTCTCCATCGGTCCCTGTATCGAACAGCAACCCCGTTAAGCACTATGCACGTTCGCATTTGCTGGACATTCGCAACGGAATGTTCAATGCCTTGATGCACCGCTCCAAGGAGAGCTTTATAATGCCCCGCATCGCCACGTGCGATGATATTGAATTGGAAGCCCGCTTGCGACGTATGAATCTGTGGCGCACCTCGGACGGCTCTCGCTTTAGGGCTCGCTCGAGCACTAACGGCTTGGCCATGAACAACAATAACAACGAATGCATGCCAGCCTTTTACAAGAATAAGACCAAGCCGCAGCTGATAAGTGACGAGTCTATCATCCAGAGTCAGCCACCTCAGCCCCAAACGGAATTCCAGGTGAGTTTTTAATAAAAGATTTTGTTAAATATTATCATATATAAATTTGTTGACTGTAAATCCAGTCTATGTTTTATAGAATTTAGGTGATTTTTCCAAAACCAAATTATTTAATTTATAATTTCGAGTTTAGGATCTTATATTTATCGTATAAAATTTGGGATCTTATAGTTTTATAGCAAAATTCATGAAAATTACAAAACTTGCATTCTGAAACTTGCGATTTGAACTTTAGTCACATAGTAAAGAGTTTATTTATTAATTAAAAGCAAAAGTCTGCTATTGTAAGCCATTTCTCTACATCTGAAGAAGGGAGGGTTTTTAAATAATGTGCTCCGACTCCCATCAGGTGGGTAGATATATAATATAAACGTAGTTCTCAAAAGTTATTAAATATTACGGATAGGAGTGGATCTGCATCGATTGTGACTGCAACTGTGTATTAGGTAACCCCTAAAGGCGCTTCATCATTACAGGCTTATCTGATAAATCGATGATTGCACTGACTGACCTCCAAAGGTCGTCGGCAATCATGCTGATCATGAATGGTTGTGTGAGTATTTTCCGAATGTCTGGCAAAAACCAACCTTAAAAAGAATATCGTTCTGTTTTTGTTTATCTATTTATTTAATTTTGCTGACAAATTCAACGAGGCTTACAAAAATAATTTGAAGATAGGTTATAATGTACATATAACAAGTTGACTTAATCCCAAAAAGCCAATCATTTTTCTTGAAGGTAATGACACTTGCCATCTACCTCCCTTAACCGTTGGGCTGCCTGTTCCGGGGTCAAGTCTCTCTGCGCCATGGCTAGGAGCTCGAATCCAACCATGAACTTGCGCACGGTGGCCGAGCGCAGGAGCGGAGGGTAGTAGATGGCATGCAGGGTCCAGTGGGCGCTTGATGCGTGGGCGTGCTCAGGTCCTGTCGGTGCACCGTGCCAGCCCATTGAGTAGGGAAAGGAGCATTGGAAAAGATTGTCGTATTTGGTGGTCAGCTCCTTGATGGTCACCGCCAGATTGTGGCGTTGTTCCAGCGTCAAATCGTTGATACGCTTATTATTGTTGCGGGAGATGAGCATGGTTTCAAAGGGCCAGGTGGCCCAGAAAGGTACCACCACCAGCCAGTCGGGATTCTCGATCACGATCCGTTCCCGCCGCTGCAGCTCCCGCTCCACATAGTCGGCCAGCATCGGTCGGTCATTGGTGGCGTAGTAGGCCCGCAGGCGGTCCTGCTTCAGCTGAGGTTCTGTCGGCAGAAACGAGCAGGACCAGATCTGACAGTGCGGATGGGGATTGGAACAGCCCATGGCAGCGCCCTTGTTCTCGAATATCTGGACCCAGGCGTATTTGGCACTTAGCTCATTAAACTGGTTGATCCACCTAGATAAAAAGCGGGTTTATTGCGTGCGGCGCTATCTCCGTCTGCGCCCAACCATATATCTTCGTCCACTTACTCGCCGATAACAATGTTAATTTCCGCTGCACTCATCGTGGGCAATGTGAGATTCGATTTGGGATGGAAGCACATCACACGACAGTTGCCCCGGGCCCCGGCTGTCTGGAACAGAGGATCATCGCTGTTGGGGGGCACCGGCACACTCTCAACCAGCGCCGGAAAGTCGTTCTCAAACACATAGGTGCTCTCGTAGGCAGGAGTTTCCTAACAAAATACGTTGTTGTAGAAAATTATGGCAAGATCCTATACCTGACCGCTGGCCGCTTACTATTCCGTTGGGTCTGGTTACACCGGGGCACAGGGGATTGCTAGGATCGAATTCGGGGAGCTCGTTCTTCTGCGGCTTCTCCTGCTGACCCGACCACGGTCGCTGGGTACGATGTGGGCAGACGAGGACCCATTGTCCCGTCAGGGGATTTAGGCGACGGTGCGGATGTTCTAGGGAATTAATAATTATCAAATGACTTGATTCTAGTGATTCCAGCTGGAATTAGCTTCACACGTACCGCTGGCCACAAACTGCATCGTGTCGAAAGACTGGCGCTCGTATCGCTGCGATCGGATTATGACTACTGTTCACGGGCTATGGTCGCTGCTCCGCATTTGGGGCGGTGCGGTTTCACGGGACAGCGCAATGTCGCGTTGCTGCGATTACGGCTGCGATTGCTTGTTCCACAGCTCATTGCTGTTGTTTAGCGTTCCGAATTGTTTTTGGTTTTTTCGCTTTGCCAAGCGCACTTTTCTCCTCCTCCCTTCATTGCGATGGCTCTCTCTCAGCCCCACTCTGCTTTCTCTGCCGCCTCTCTCGCCCGCTCTCTGGCACTCTGTTTAGTTTAGCACGCACTTGTCATTTAGTGGAGCTGCTGCTGCCTTTTATAGCCTTTATCTCTCCCACTCACTCAGCTGGCTGATACGGCAGTAAAGCTTTGTATGTGTGTGTGGATGTGAACAAACAGTCCCGAGCCCTTAGTGGTGAGCGGAAGTCGATGAAAGCTCATCGAGATTTTATTTCGGCGAAATAGAAACAAATATAAAACTCAAAAAACCCAGCGTTTTCAAACGGTGTGTTTTTTGTATGAGCATTCAACGTCTTTAAGACGGAAACTGTGGTAGTCCAATATAATAATTATTTATTATTATTAACGTTCAAAAAATTACTTGTTGAAGTCCAATCTGACGGATCCTTACATATATACGTACATATATATTTCTATAGACCGTACTTGAGAATATGATTTATTTGCATTCAAATCGCTTACATTATCTCAAAGATAATTAAGAATGCATACTTAAAAACCACATTATCAAATAGTTGACTTTAAACAATGTCTTTATTTTTCCGAATATTTTTTAAAGCTGAATGTGTTTACCCAAAATAAGCTCTCAAGACTCTGGCTAAATTTTAAACGCTTCGGAATTTGTTTTCTAAAATGTGCCTGCACCTTGTTGTAACTATATCATAAAAAAATAACGTTTAATTATAAAATACTGTTTTAAACAGTGTTTAAAAATAGTGTACGCCATTGAGCTTGGGCTTCTCTTGGACTTTTCTTCTAAATGAACAAAGACAAACAAATGTACAAGCAAAAAGGAACTGTAAAAGACTATGACTATTTAATAATGTAATTAATTTATAATCACAGGATCCAGCGATTGTCAACCAAAGACGTATCGGAAGCGGACGCTTCAACCATTCCAAATGGGGATCCAATAGTGGCGATTACCATCATTCTGTGACTTCATACCACAACAGCAAACCGCCAATGGATGAGCTGAAGAATGTCAAGCACCAGAGCGGCAACAACAACAACAACATGACGGTCTTGCAGTTCTTCGATAATGGTGATATAAGCAGCAGCCAGATGGGAAGACCTAACACTCCCGTCATGGGCATGTCCAACAACAATCGCGGGGAGAACGAGACGCTAAAGTCCAACGAGTCCAGCGAAGACTTGAGCCGTGCCAACGAGAACTATGTAAAGCGCGTTATGTCCGGCTTTCTGGTTGTGTCAAAGCCAAAGTCCCGAGAATCGGAAGAGAAGCATCATCGGCGGTACAGGAACCAGAGCGAAGAGCCGGAGTGGTTTAGCTGCGGTCCGACCTCTAGGCTGGATACCATCGAGCTGTGTGGCTTTGACGAGGACGAAGAGAGGATGCTCAAGGAGGGAGGTGGTAAGGAAGCGGAGCGCGAGATGACGCAAAAGCACAAGGTGGATAACAACAAGTACAAGTGGGCGCCATCGGAGCCCATGGCGCGTCATAAGTTTATGGCCAAGCACGACAGCAACAATAACCAGAATATGGAGAATATGAACAAAGTTTCAGCTAGTGGCGATCATTATCATCATCAGAAGGAGGAGAAACGTTCCGGCGGCGCCGGCGGCATCCGCTCATCGCAGTTTGATAAATTCAGTCAAAGTCAACAGACCTTTGAGAATGGCAATGGCAACTATGTAAATCAGCAACAGCAGCAAACCAATCCAAATAATTCCAAATTCATGTCGTTCTTTTCCCGAGAGAGGAACTCTTCCTCGTCGTCCCTTAACGAGTTCTTCAAGCAGGCGATGAACAACCAAGGGCATGCCAACAACAATCTGGAGCAGCAGCCCAAGTCGTTGGGCCAAATAAGCCATGAGATCCCTTCGGTGGAGCAGTTGGAGGCCAAATGGCGCCGCAACTCGCTTAACTCTGGCGTGGAGTCTGTCCACAAGCATAACAATGATAACTTCCAAAAGCTTATTGGCTCCCTCAGCGCCGCTAAGCCGCAGCAAGCCGTCCAGCAGCCAGTTGTTGGCAATGATGCCATATCCAACTTTATTATCCAGCAGCAGCAGTACCAACAGCAGCAGCAGAAGCAACATGTCCTCATCCAGCAACAGCAGCAGCAGACCGCATTTCTGGCGGGCCTTCAGCTAAAGGCGATCCTCGGAAGGGCCGACACCCAACTGCTCCTCTTGCGTCTGACCAAAGGTAAGTTTTAACTGCATTTTAACTCCCATTTTTTGTACATTTTTAATTTAACCTCTGCAAAACATGAACTAACAATAAAATAACTAAATAGAATAAAGGAAAATGTTATTACAAATTAAACTTGCTTGCAGGTGAGATCTCGAAGCACGGACTACTAGTACAATTGGCCAATCCGCGTCTGCCGAGCATGGACCGCGAGGCCATCACAGCGGTGCTGCAGTTCACCAACACCCAACAGCAACAGCAGCAGCATCAACAGCAGCTGGACATGCTCTCGAGCACCGTCATTGCTAGCCAGTTGCAGAATCTGCACAACTTGGCCATTGTACAGCAAACGTTGGCTGCGAGGCAACAGCAGCAACAACAGCAGCAGCAGCCGCCCCAGCCATTGTCGCAAGAGGATCTGCAGGCCCATGCCAATGTCATAATGCGAAATGCTGTGATGAAGCGCAAGATGGAGGAGCAGACTTCAAAGTTGATTAATAGCGGTGGTGCCAAGCAGCATCAGCAACTATCTCGTGGTGGTCAGCAGCAGCAGCAGCAACGCCATGCTGCTCGACAGGATGCCGTTGCCTCCAATGCTCTCTTGCATGCATTGATTTCTGGCACTGGCACCAACCAAGCTGCTGGACATCTCACGACACCGGGAGGACAGCAGCAGGCCCATCGACGTGGCGCTGCTGCTGATACAAGCTTGCGATTTGCAGAAAACCAACATTTCCAAACCGCCGCTGATCCCATTCAGCCTCACTTCCAATCGCAGTACAAGCAGTATCAGCAACAGCAACCGATTATTCGTCACCAGAACAACAATAACAACAATGGAGGCGGAAACAATAACTTCAACAAGTCGCAAATGCAGGCCCAACCGACGATTGCAATGCTGCCTAATGGTGGAGGTAAGTGCTTTTAATATTATCTAGGCAGCTTTATGGTTGTTCCGAAAATGTTTGACGATTGCCAAGTCCTACATTATTGTTCATTTCTTTAAAACTTAGAAACTCACAAAGACTGGACACCAGTCATCAGACCATATTTGTATATTATCGCAGACTTGAGGCCTTTTCTTAGTACTATCTGTAGTCGGTCTGAGTCAGGTGGGTCGTCTTCGCATTTCTCGAAAGCACTGCAAATATGTATGCACTTTATGGGCACTTTCACGTATTATATTTGTAAACTGGTTTTTTGATTGCTGCAAACATTGCATTTATTGTTTACTTACTTCGAGGCATTAAGATGTTGATTCAAGAGTATCAGTTAAATGACTCTCGCCAAGGATTTTCCAACGATTTGCTGCTTTAAAAGATAGATGGGTATATGGATTTATCAATCAAACTCAATTACTTTTGTATCGTGTATTTACACATGATTAAATGACCGTAATCCTAATCGGTTACTAAAATTATAAATATAAATTGTAGGATTGATATATTCCATCTTATAGCTGCTATTAATTGCGTCATGAATCGTACGAACCTCAGTTTTTTATTAGTATATTTATCAAAAGATATGCTTCAAATATAATCAGTTAAATTAACCAAAGAACTAAATAAATTTTATGGATATTTTCTAGATGTTATGTTATGTTATATCCATAATTTTTAAAATGTATTCAACTTTACAAAATGATAATAGGTTAAATATTTCTACTGCCATTTCCTGAATAAGCCTACGAACGAACATTTTTGCCTTTTTTTCTTTTTTACAATATTAGAGTAACAATTTTAATAATTTAAAGAAAATATAAAACTATTTAAATAATATTACCAAACCCATTATAAGATCAGCGTTGCTAATTGTTATAAAAAATTTACAATTGTTCGGATCTATAAAACAACTAATTATTTCAAAAATCATTCTTTAATTTAGAGTATGTTACCAGCTCTTTCGTTAACCTAAAAAATACTCATTTTATTTTGTTAAATTACTTCTGTAAATTAAAAAAGAAATTTCATTATAGTTTTTTTTTTAATACCTAAAAACATCTATGAAGTGAATTAACAGTCATTTCCATAATAAGCAATTGTTTCGCATAATCGAACCGTAACGAATTTATATTTTATATATCATAAAAAAAATACCCTACATAGTTTTTTGAATATAATCGCACTCTTGCAAAATATATAGTTGTCTGTGAGGAAGCTTCCTAGTTTGTGCAAAATTAGTCAAAATAGTTAACTAAAAGCTTAAACTTTTCTACCGCGAAGAACTACACAGTGTCTGTCCCCCTTCAGTGAGTCACGGATTGTATTTGCCGCTGAGTAAGTTATGTGCGCAAGCGTTTTACCCATTGATCTCCTCCCCTTATTATCGTAGAGTGTTACGTATGTGGGACATTCCCAGATCTAAAGGTATTTGCATCTCTTGCCTGACTTGCGGGCTTTTGCTTTCAATTGTTCTGAGCACCTACGAGGCAAGGCATAATATACAAAAGCAATTGTGATTTCTAACAACATAGCTAGGCTTTATCAACGGAACAGAGACGGGTTCCGAATGGTATATGCAATCGGATCCGGTAAGGGGAAGTAAGTCGCCGGCAGCACGCACGATTATGAAAATCATGTCAAGAGCAGAGAGCTTACATATATTAATACAGAGCGACTTGAAAGCAAATATTATTTATATTTATACTGCAACAAGGGAATAAATAAAAATAAGTTGAGGAATTTCCATGAAATCCGTTGGGCATAATTCCTGTTTGTGATCTCTGATCATCTTTAGACAAGATCCATTCTCAATAAGCCAAAGAAATGTAGTTTCGTTCAGTATTTTTTATTGCATAATTAAAAGTAATGGCCAATGGCCGCCTATTAGGTTTGGGAGGCGGGATTGTGGACTTTTCCGGCAAACAGTATGTTCCCAGTGGACTCCTCCTCGATGAAGAACACGAACGGGCGGTTCACGTTGAACTCCTCGATGGTGGTGCTGCCGCCGAACTTGTTCTCGATTTCCACAACGGTGGCGGCATACGCTTCCGTTCCCTTCTCGTTCACATTAATGCCGGCCTTTTGTAGGATATTGGATACCTTAACCTTGCCAGCGACGTCTGCGCCTCGGGTTAGTCCTGGCAGCGACGCCGTGTCCTCGAAGATCTCGCGCACTCCCAAGCCGCGGAGCGTCTCCTTGAGGTTCTGCTGGTAGTCAAAGTGGAACTTGGGCAGCGTCACCTTTACCTTCACCTCCTCCATGGCCCACTGGGCGCCCTTCAGCTCGTCATTCTCTAAATTGTGGACCAGCTCGTGGATGCCATCAAGGGCATACGGCAGCAGCACAAACATGGAGTTCTTGCCCTTGTAGGGCAGCCGCAGAATCTGCGCCTTCAGCTTCTCCGAGTTGGTGTAGTAGAAGTATTCCGTCTGCTCCATATACTCGGCCCGGGTCTGCGACTGTGCGTCCTTGCCGCGGAAGAAGGCTCCCTGGAAGGTGCTGGAGAACTGCCGCCTCCACAGCCCGTTGAAGTAGATGAGGTTCGTGAGCAGCATCACGCTGCTGCGCACATTGTCCGGCGTCACCAGCTGCTGGAGTCGGCCCTGCGTAATGTTGCTGGCCCAAGCATTAATGGCATCCGCCGAGGCGTCCGCGTTGGCAAAGTCAAGTGCCTCCACCTCGCTGTCGTAGAAGTGCTTCAGCGTGGCGGTAAACTTCTGCTGCGTCTCGATGAAGCTGTCCGTAAAGAGCTTGGTCCGCACGCTGAGCGTGTCATGGAGCTGGTTCTCCTTCTTGAACGAGTTGAGGGTCTTTCGGTAGAACTCCCGCACATTATTCTGCGACCGGATGTCCGTCTGCGTGTTGGCCAGCTCCTGCTGCGTCTGCGTCCCGGCTCCGGCGGCCTCTGCTAGCAGGGCCAGCACCAGTTTCACCGAAAACGGTGAAATGATCACATTCTTGGCCGATGTCTCGTTTTGCAGCACCGTCTTGAGCAAATGCCACGAGAAGGGGTCGTGCGAGTCGCTCCTGAATGGCACAAAGGTGTCCACATCATCGTAGATTCCACCAACTGCGCCGGTTAGCGCCGTTCCTGTTCCAGCGACACCAGTGGGCACCTTGTCAGTGCGCGTTTCAAACACGCCTTGGGGCGTCGTTATCGTCATGGTCGTTGGTATGGAGTTGCCATCGGTGGCACCCAAAATCACCGCCAGCAGCAGCAGCAGCAGCACGTCCGGATTCCTGCTTATCATTGTCATTGCCATTGTGGCTGCTTTGGGTGTTGCTCGCTCGCTCGATCTTCTTCGATCTGCGATCTGCGATCGGCGATTGCTTTTGCTTTGCGTTTCTTTTTCGCTTCTCTAGAGAAGAGGCAGCGGGAAAAACAACTGTTAAATAGATGCGGGAGCGACGTGCGGGGAACGCGAGAGCGTCAAGCTAGCGATTAACCGTACGACGTTCCAACTGAGAGTGACTCGGGAGGCTGAGCGTCAGGCCATTTTAAAAACCAGCTTTAAAGCTGCCTTCCCGCTGCTGCTGCTGCGCCGCTGCCGAGGCTGCTCGTGTGTGCTTTTGTGCCAAGTACCCATTGAGTGCAAGGGTATCTTAGTTTGGTGCCAAACAAACAGACGGAACCCTTCTAGAAGCAAATTAAATTAATTAATTAATTAATATTAAATCAGCAATATTAGAATATTTATAGTCATGTTCGTGTCTCCCTGTGCAGACCTCTGATCTGTAAGACTTTGACAGTTAGAGCTACCAAAAATCCTTGGGTTGGGTAATGGGCATCTTGTAGTCGAGCACACTCGACTTTGGTTTTCCTACTTGCTTTTGTTGGGACTCCCAATCGAAGCTGCGTACGTCACGATCTTCTCGTCCAAGAGAAATGAGTATGGAGCAGTGAAGAATCAAATTTGTTTGCTTTACACTGCGAGATATGCGAAAATCATTTGGGAAATACAGTCTCCTTGAGGGGTCTTACCTTAAATTGAAGTAAAGAATATTTTATTTTAAGTTACTTGAAAAGGAAACAAAAGAGTTTCCTTGAGGTGTCCTATTTAAAAAGGTAATAAATATCAAGTTAAAATGTGATATAATCGTACAATCACTAATTTCTAATTTGAAAAGGCTTAAATATTAATTAAACATGGTATCAGTATTTATTAGATTTGAAGTTGTTTTTTAACAATTTGGTGCGCTTATAATCTCTTCATTTTTCCCCATATCCGCTAATAAGATATTTTGCCTGGTCCCCGAACCGGGGATTTTGCCTATGCTATTTCAGAGTGACGTCAAAGTTTCTTTCCCAGTCTTTGTATATTAATTTGTTTTCTGTCCGTTGAAGATTTATCAAACGGGTTAAAACGCCACAGACAAGATTTGATTTCAAGAAAAACCCAGGCAACTTAAATTTTGAATTTTAAATTAGCTTACGCCAGTGCTGCGGTCTGGCAACACCGATAAAGATTATGTTTGATATCGAACCACGGTCACACTGGTCTTCGTTGATGTAACAGCTGCGCCGGCAAAGGAAACTTAACACATGCAATTCTTTAGTTAGTTCAGTTAATTTGCCCAAGTTTAAAGCAAAGGCAAAAAATAGTAGTAGTAGAAAATAAATAAATAGAAGCCAAAGGTCGTGCCATGCAAATTCGTCGTCCGAAAGGTGTAACAGTTCCGCAGTTGATGGTGGTCACCGCTATTGGTGTGCTGGGAGGGATTTACATTTGGCAGCCACTGATCTTAAAGTACAAAAACGAGAAGAAAACGGAAGGCGCCGGCGAAACGACAGCTGAACCTAAAAAGTTTGAATTAGTTCAATGCTTTACTTTCACACTCAACTCATGCACTCCTTTCCTTCTCTTTATTCCAGATGAGTTTCATTAACGGCCTAAAGAAGTTCGCCACAACGACTGTCGGCCTAATGGCCATCGGCATCGGATCCACCGCTCTCATCTACACCACCCATCGCCTACTTATTAAGCCCCATTTAAACGAGAAACGCCGCCTGGAGGCGGAAGCGTGTGCGGAGTATCTGTTCCAGCAGGAGGCGCATGCGTCGCCAGTCGCAAGATCAAGTCCAACTCGGAGCGATTACTAATGCCAGTGATTTTATAAGAACCCTCTTTTTACTTATCGAGTCTAGTGTACGGATTATCTCCAAATTTCAATGCTGTAACCACTGCGGTGGAGAATGGAGTTTTACTTTCATACCTTCAGTTTGAGAGGACAGGACACTATATGCCCATCCTCCAGATCTAGATCATTTTCTTATGTTCAATTTATAGAGTAGTAAAATACTTCCAGTTATCCAATTTGAATTTTTATGGAAGCAATATACCTGAATTTGAATAATTAGTGAAACATACATACATACATACAATTGGTTGGAAATAAACAAACATACGAATGATAACTTAAGCAATAAAAACGCATTTAAACTACATTGTAGGAGGAGCCAGCCAGCTGGATCACCGTATACACTTGAACAGGCTCAGGGGGCTGCTCTTTGGCTTGCCTCCCTGTTGCTCCTTCTTCCGAAGAATGGCCCTTTGCTTGTGCGTGGGAATGAAGCTCCACACCGAGAAGGTGTCGTCCATGCCGACCGTGGCGATGTTCGTCCCATCCGAATTCCACATGAGAAATATTGTGCCCCGTTCAGAGTTGCAAATCAGGTCCACCAATCGATTTAGTGAAGCCAATACCAAGATCTCGCACGTCAAACAGTTTTCGTCATCTGGAGATACTAAAAGAAGAAGAGTCCTAGAGTCCCAGTTATAGTCCTTGGCTTGACCACAATGCTCACCGCGCCGAACGACGTTGACCAGCAACTCGCCCGTGATCTTGCTAAAGGAAACCGTCTCAATGGTGATTTTGTCATCCCGGCGTTTGTACGAAGCAACAAATTGGCGGCGTGGAATGTTAAGGATGAATATGCAGGCAGGACGACGTTCAGCTGAAGAAGGAAATTTGAGTTTTAATATTAGTAGAAAATTTATTACAATGAATGCAAGGGTTATAATTAAAACACTTCTAGATTAGGGAACTTATTAAATAAGGTAAAGAAGTAAAGTCGCCTCTAACTCACCCACGACCATATCCTCTCCCGACCAGGGATGCCAGTCAAAGACAACAGATTTGCCGCCAAGCTTCAATATGCGCGTCTTTAGAGCCCCATCGAATACGTAAATGATGCCGCTGGCGTCGCTGGATGCAAAATACTTTTGGGTTGGGCTGAACTTAATGCTGGTGATCTTTTCGCGGTGCTCGCAAATCGCCTGTGAGTTCAGCTTGGGCAGGGACAGCACAATGATTGTCCCGCACATGGTGCCACAAAGGACCTGTTCGCCTTTGGGGGACCATGCGATGCAGGTGATGCAGCCAATAGCCTTGATGAAGAACTTACGATACGCGACCTCGAACTCCATGCTGGACTTGACCCACCATAGATCCAGGACTGCGATGAGAGCAAAGGATTATGTGGGTCAACGATTTGGTCCTTGACTTACCTGGATAGTTCCCATCGAAGCAGCCAATGGAAAGGTATTTGCCATTCGGCGAGTACTTCAGCGCAGTCGGTGAGTCGACACTGAATATCATGGTGGTCTCATCCAGGTTGTGCCATAGCATGATGTCTTGGCCAGTTGAGACAGCCACCATGTCTTTGGGCGACCAGTCCATCATATTGTAGTCAACGGGACTGACAATGCCCGGCATTTCGTGGGTGGCATTCTGAACGGCAATCGGCCTTGGTCTCGGATTGCATGGCCAGTCGAAGTCCGCAGAGCCACTGGTCAGTGCTTCCGGCGATGTGCCCTGCAAACTGCTGAACTGCAAGAGGCGGCGCTCCTGGATGCCGAAGGTGCTATTGATGGCTGAGATGAAGCCGCTCTGCCGCCAATAACTGGCCGTCCACAGGACGCCCTATTGGTAAAGGTATTTCAATAAATTTTAGACACGAATATACAGCAAAAGGCGTCCCACCGCTTCCAGAATATCTCGTTCCTCGCGTTGGCCAATAAACTTAAGATTGAGGTCGACGCCATCCTGCTGGAATCGCTTGGGTATAAACCTGTCACCGCTGCTGTGGCAGAGCACCTGACCCTTGGTCTTTGCATTCTGAAAATTGGTGATCTTTACATTGTGCATTCGTGGAGATCTGCTTTTGGTTGTACTTTGTAGGCTGCCGCATCCTGCTGCCAATTTTTGCGCACTTTCGTGAAAGGCGTCAGGGACTTTTTGTCCATTTTTGATTTCTTACTAGGAGTTTCGCACACACTCATCTCGACGAACATTGAAATCCATACTGATGGAAGAGCGCCATCTTACTCAGTCTATGTCTAATGCCTTTGAGAGATAGAGAGAGTTATTACAGTTAGAAAGCACCTCTAGCAGTTCCTAAGCATTTTTCAACTAAACTATGCAATACCCTTTCATTATAGTTAATTTTGTGAGTATTTTTAATTTTTTTGTTTCAAAGGAACATGTTTTTCTTTAACATAAATGTATTTAATGAAACGAAAAAGATTTGGTTTAAAAATCTATCTAAAATATTAATAAGGTCTATATTATTATAATTTTAGTCTTTAGTTTAAAACACAGTGAATGACCCGACCCAGTAGAGTAAATATATAATTTATCAGCATCAGTAGCCAAGTCGATCTAGCACTTTCTGCCTGCATACCACCAAAGCCTTTTTTAACATAAAATTCTACCTTTAGCCTTTATTTTATCTTAAACAACTTTATTCTGACTCATGTCAATGTAGTTTTCACACATTTTAATACTTAGGCATAGCTTATACATACTTCATATTAAACTTAGCTAGGATGAGGATG
The DNA here is from genome assembly GCA_008042585.1 of Drosophila punjabiensis. Lineage (NCBI taxonomy): Eukaryota > Metazoa > Arthropoda > Insecta > Diptera > Drosophilidae > Drosophila > Drosophila punjabiensis. Next base: position 97,052 of record VNJR01006254.1, on the reverse strand, counting down.
AGCTGAGGGATCGCCTTAGTGGCGTTGTCCACAAGCTGCCGCAAGACGGACAATTATCGCGTTTCTGTAAATATGTGTGGATGCAATCGCGATGGAACTGAATCTGGCAGGAACCGCACTTGATGTCCCATAGCACCAGGCCCTTGCAAAGGGTGCAATTCTTGATATGCTCCGAGTAGCTAGAGCTCAGGTAGAAGTTCAGCTCCACAAGGCTGCGCGGCCCCAGGTAGATGGACTCGTCCTTGTCCAGGAAGTAGCCCATCTGGGTCCACTTCTGCAGCAGCTGCTGCATGCGGCTCTTCTTTGGCGGCTTGGCCAGACCTTCCAGGAAGTGCTCGTTGTAAGCAACGTTCCACGGTATGCAACAGTCGTCCGCGGTTGCCATCTTGTCCAGTAGCTTGGAGAAATACTGGCACTCCTCTGCCGTCAGACCAGTGTTCGCGATGCTGTCAGGCGTGGCGTCTGTCTTGGCGTAGACCAGATACTCCTTGCCCATGAGCGGGTACTTGATGAAGACCAGCGATTGGCCCAGATCCCGGATAGAGTCGTTTATTTCATTCACAAATGCCTTTACCGCCTCCTTGCTGGAGGGTTTCGACACTTTGTGGTTGGCGCAGAGCGGGGTCAGGATCTCGTCGATTCCCTCGTAGCTGAGGTAGCTGTGGTTCTTGCAAGCTCGGATAAATCCACGTTTCACCATCTCCATGTTCAATATTAGTAGATAAACACCCGAAATTTGAAGCAATTTAATTTTATTGTTTTCGCAGAAAAGCCGCGCTGTGCTCAGGCAAAGTGACCGTGTCCCATGTGTCAAAGAAACCCTCGAAGGATGGTCACACTAGTATCAGAAAAGGCGCCCAATTTTTAAAACAACACAAATTTTGTTATTTAGCTTTTAGTTTTATATTTCCTTTTTTTCAGACTTAAAATTAACAGCACAACAGTAATATATACGGAGAGCTTCGCTTTGATTTAAATACAGCGTACGTATGTAATAATACAATTTCTTATTAGAATAAATAAAGATTAGTTTAAAACGTAACTGAATAAACGAATCGGGGATATTTACACCAATTACGGTTAGATCGAACAAGAGTTTTCTTTTATAAACATACGTAAGCGATGCCCTTCATCTTATAACTTTTTACCGTAAAATCCTAAAAGTCTGATTCTCGTTGACACCGGACTCTGAACATGCTCCATTATCTCCATCTGAATATAGTATGTTTGTTTAGCGGTTTCAGCGAATATATTTGGTAAGTTTGCATATTTTGCGATGCCAAATAAATGAGAGAAAAGGTAATATTCTATAAGTATTTATATAAGTATTTACTAGCCCAAGCAAATGGGCGAATATATTTGAATAAGTTACACATGTGTATGCACAGAAAGACAGTGAAATAATGAAATAATAGGATTTATATATATATTATCGTGTTTATCAAGTATATAGTATTCGAGTGTGTCAGCCTTTTCAGCTTTAATATCCTGATAACTGCGCCTTTAATCGTTCCAATCCACAATTTCAAATTAACTTAAAGTTTGATATTTCATTTACGTTTACAGCTAGGGTTACAAATCACAAGGGGAAACTGAAGGGTAATAATCTAATTTGTACATTTTTCGCATGTTTCATTTCAAATGAGACCAATTTTCAAATAAATAACACAACAAACAAACGTTAAAATAATATAACTTATATGTACACATTTCGCTGCTCACTCGCTCTAACCTATAAGAAAATGAAAAGAAGTTTAGAACAAATCAAAAGTATATTGGATTTTCTTAAACTTAAAAAATGCGTGAGAATGCATGACTCATGTACAATAGAGGCGATAAGGAACCGAAAAATAAGCTGCGATTAAGTAATTTGTACTTACATGGTTAGTCGCGTGTTAGAATCTAAGAAATTAGAGTATGAGAAACAAATACAGAAATTAAAACGAACATTCTCAACTGCTCTGTGCGCTATAAGAAGCCTTTGTTAATTGGTTATTCTGACTTTAAGACTCGGGGTTATTCATGTTCGGGTCTTCATCTGTGCTTCGCATACAATATATTCGGTTTACCAAGGGAAATTAGACAGAAACCAAAAGCAAACTCATTATAAATTATAAATTACAAATAATAAGAAGAACTTGTTGTTGGATTTCTCGATGGTCCAGTAAAATGTTTACATGAAATTATTAGTAACCAGGCTGAGCTCATTCGCGAAGTGATTACTGGCTTCGTTCAACTGGATAGACTTTTTCAGTTACCAATAGATGTATGTTGTTTGTTTTTCAAATGAGTTGTTAAATTGGAATCGTTGTAGATGAGTTGGAATCGATGAGTTTGTTGTAGTTTTGTTATTGTTACAGAGCAACCAAAGTGAAATTGAAAAAGGAGTCCAGATGAGTTAGTTAGATGATTGGTTGGTTGGTTGGTTTGTTGAAGGAAAGATAAAAAAGAAAGAAAGATGCCGCAGAAATGAATAGAATAAATTAATATTTCATTGCTGAGAGAGTACAGTTATTACAATTTGGTTATACAAGTAGAAATATATTTGGTAAGCATGCATTAATCAGTAATCAGTTTTTAACAGTCAAAATAATATTACACAAGTGTTGCATAATCGTAGACTAGATACCCCTGCCGCCGCTTAACAACTTAATCAAATAATCAACAATAATCAACGATAAGATTCCTGTCCTGCTTACACCAGAACATTTAAATAATACAAAAACTAAAAATCGCACGTTTATACATATGCAGTTTTTAAGTAGTTGGCCAAATTCAATAACAAACTATCTATGGTGTAGATTCTTTTTGCTTTTTTCTTTGGATTTAGTTGCGCCTAGGATTAGTCTTTGGTGGTGCTTGGGGTGCTCTTCATTCTTTCGGTTGTTATTCAATATTTCGGTAGCTAGCAAGTAGATGGTGAGCATCGCCGGTGGTGTACTTGATACTTACGCGACTGAGTGAGTTGCGTCGCCCGACGCTGGCTCCTGCTCCCGGACCAGGACCGCCGTCCTGCTGACTGAGCCCATTGTTCCCAGTGTCGTTGTCTATGCAGATATCCGAGTCGGAGTCAACCCGCCTGAACTCGCTACCATCCTGCACATGGGATATATTTAGTTCATTTCATTTAGCGAAGGCTGAAGCCATCTCAAAACCAACACTCACCTGCGTCAGTTGCTGCGTTGTGGTGAGCAGCCTGGCAATGGGATTGCAGCAAACGGGCAGCGTCTCGAGGAGAGTGGGACGCGAGTGCGTAAGCAAAGGCTTCATGTATCTAAGATATTATGAGTAGTTTTTACAAAAATGTATACATATTGTTAATTGTAACTCACTTAGTATCGAAGCTTCCCCAGATCCTGGCCAGAATGGCCTTCTCATGACTATTGCGGCGTCTTCCGCTAGTGCCGCCCAAGCTGCCATTTGGCCCATCCACCGGTGTGTCCAGGTTCGACTCCGTTCCCCCGGACATGCGCATCTTTCCGCGGCCTCCTCCACCGCCGCCGCCCTCAACGTCCTGCAAATAACCATCAGACTAACACAGATTTCAATTAAATGATTTTAGCTCTACATTAAGCAGGATGTATAATGGGCGTAAAAACCAAGAAAGAATGGGAATAATTGAAACAAGCTAATAAGGTAATAACTATGGCAAAAGCAGAAGAAAATCATAAAATAATACAGGTACAGAACGGAATGAATAATGAGATCATTTCCCAACCTACCGTCTGCGGGTGTGAATTGTCCATTGAATTGTAAACCTTTTTTAACAGATGGTTTAAAATGTCGTGAGGTGCGCAGAAATGTATAAATATTGAAAAATCATGAGTTAAATACTACTCTCTTTAAAGAATTAAAAAAGAGAGAAATTGGAATGGAAATTGAGCCACTTCAAACATTGTTTATTTCTTCCCAAGAAACAACACATTCACTTAATCCTTTTCTAGGCTAGGTGTAGCCATAATGCAAGAATATAAGGTGATCTTATCATGATAACTGTCCTCTTTTGAGGTTGAAATATCTTTCTAAGAGCAGAGATATCTGCTAACCATTATTATTCGCAACAAAGCAGATGAGACCACCTTATATGTAAAGCTACAAAACGACAAAAGTGGCTGCTTTGCTGCACGCTATAGGAAATAAATTCTCTTATATGCCATTCTCTTATACTCACACTGTGCACTTGATAATTATTTAATTGTTCAGTCTCATCGTCGACGCCAACTCTGTAATTGAAAGCGTTTTTAAAGGCAACCGGAAGTCGGTAGTTATTCGGTGGCATGTGGCAGTTTGTACTTACGGTATTTTTAACCAATTGAGCAGAAAATTGGCTGCACCGCCCTGGATAACCACCGTGAAGATGACAATCAGCGATGTGGCGGTCAGCATTGTCTGTCGCGCATCCGACACTGTATTCCGGATGGCCAAGGCAAAGGACATGGCACCTCGAAGTCCTGAAAATAATTCAACATGTTCAGAGGATGCTTCGAGAAGCAATAGAACGAGCTAGGACTTACCAGCAAAGAACAGCATATGCTGGAAGTTTGGTGAGATTTTTGGCTTTCGCTTGATGTTGAGCAGCCAGGACAAGGGGTAGACATTCACGGCACGTCCCAAAGCGGCACAAATCTAAGCATAAAAAAGTATTAATAATCATAATTTTTCAGTAAATAATAATGGCTAAACTCACGAAAGCGGTTATGATGAAACCAGCGTCAAAGTGATGCTTGGGGAAGGTAAACATCGACACACCAATATAAGAAAATATGAAGTTCTCTGCAAGGAAATTGAGCAGCTCAAAAATCTGCTTGGTGCGTTGCCTCGAGTCCTCTGACAGATTGTTGTAGGTGTAGTGAGCCTGGCAGATGCCGCAGAAGAGCACGGCTACAACTCCGGTGAGTTCCGTGGCCTCGGCCAGCAGGAAGGTGCTATAGCTCATCAGCACAAAGAGCGCCGACTCCAGCAAAGGAAAATCTCGCACTCGAGTAAACTTAGTCATGTATGGGAGAGTGAAGGAAGCAAACGGGCTGTGAGAATAAAGGGTTAGGTTATGGGCTAAGTCTATAAATTGTTTAAAAAGGATATCAGTGCTGTCAAACAGCCCATGGCGGCGCCTATCATCAGTGACAGTAGGAAGATGGAGAAGAAGTCGCTTAACGAGCGCAGAAAAGCCGTGGTTTCGAATTCCCCTGTGTTGGAATAATGTTCACCATAGTTTTGAATGGCTCTGCAAGGGAGAAGGGAGTATTAACTTTTGTTCTTGTTAAGAGACTAGCAACAAACTCACCCGCTGAGGACAATGGCAACCGCATCGTTGAGCACAGATTCGCCCAAGACCAGCGCATACAGATTAACATCGACCCGAAGATCGTTGAATATGGCCAGAATGGTGAGCGGATCTGTGGGCGATATCAGGGCTCCAAAGTATAGAGTGTCCAGGAATGTGAAGCTGCTGCTCAAGTACTTTGGCATCAGCTTCACACAGCCGTACATGAAGCCGCCGATTAGAAAGGCCGACAACGTAGTGCCCACAATGGCAAAGGTAAGGATGGCCCCCAAATTGCGGAAAAAGTATTTCTGTCAAATCAAAGTACAATTAATAATATCAAAAAAGTAGAATAATGGCCACTTAACTCACCTTCTTCAGACTGTATCCCGCGTAGAAGATGATGGGCGGCAGAATGATGTTGAAGAATACTTCGGGATCGAATGTGGCTTTCAAATCAATTTCGTTCTCATCCACGTCGTGCACCTGGCCACGAAATACATAGGCGTACGTCTTAATGCCCTCCGGCAGCTTGGTTCCGTTCGTCTGATTAACTGGGTACTAAACATGGATAGCAATTAGTAATGGACCTTGGTTTTCAGCGGCTTAGCTTACCTTAAACCAGAGCGTATCGGGCGGCAGCTTATCACTGTATGTCGGCGTACCCTCCGGCTCCACCTGCATGTGAACGAGGGTGTTGGCAGTGCCGGCATAGCGTATAATGGCACCAACAATAAGGCCTGGAATGAGAAGTCAACAAAATAAAGATAAAAAACTTAAGTTTTTAAGTCTTCTTATTAAAAGCTTAATGTGGAAATTAGATTCGGACTCAAAAACAACAAACTGATCCGAACAGAAAAAGTGCCCAATCATAATTTTACCTATCATTATGAAAAAAATTGGTCAAGTTTGTTTTAAAGAAAAATGAAAGTCTACAGTGTAGACTCTACACCATGGCCTGACCTATCACAAAATGTGAGAATGACTAATTTCGTCCAGACTTGATAAGAGTCTGTTTAGCTGAACCTTATCAGCAGGAGAAAAAAATAAACGCTTGACAAGTGCTTAAGAGTGCTTTATCATGCCGGCTTTTCGCACACGGAATCATCAATGTTTTATTTTCCGCATACATCGTGGGAGCACGAACTTGGGGGAATAATCAAATCGAGCTGGCACAAAACGATTTCGCTGAATATTTTCTAATTTACGCCGTGCTTTGCCTGGCCTGCACTTTTGTAAATATTGCCCCGTCCCGTCGCCTAACCTGTTTTATTGAATTTTTTCATTAGCTTCAATTAGTTTGGAAGCAATCTGGTTGACTCTTCCAAAGCAACGACGTACGAACAATGCGCATATATGCATAGTTCGTACTGTAGATGAGAAAGTTAGAATAACAAAGTACTCAGCACATTGGCACGATCATCAGCGCCCGAGCAATGTATTGGTTACGGAAAACCCCGGCAACGTCAAGGTCCCAATGTCGAATAAAGTGCTCGTTCTGGTGCCATTGCGTGCTGATTCTTCTATCTAGCCATTGTTACTGCCGTGGGCCGGGGGGTGCTAACTCTTACTGCCTGCCCAATGAGGGTACGGCAGGCAGGTGCCACGACTGGCGTGCACAAAGCGTAATTCCGAAAGTGTGACAACAAAGAGGTGTCCGTGAAAGCGACGACGGAGCAGGTTCAGCCGGTGACACATATTCGAGGGCCTTCAACTTGAAAGATGTCGAAATAAAGAGGGAATGAGAAAGCCCAAGCCCGGAGCCTACGTACCGTAGATGACTGCCAGGCCGGTCTCGTGCAGCCAGGAGACGCGATGGTGCTTGAAGAGCCAAATGGTTAGGACGGTGAGGGCCAGCAGGAACACGAATACGAGCAGATCGAGGCTTTGGATGCGATGATTAAGCGTGGCCTTGGCATCCAATGCAATGTCCGTGTCCGTGGCCGAGCAGCCCGGGACTATGGTGCACAGCGCTATTCCGGCCAGGAGGAGGAGTAGCCTAATCCGCCAGCCACCGTGCGACGGCGACGGTGTCATGTCTATTTCCGTAACCATATTGCAGTGGGACATTCCGATGGCTGCTTCTGCATGCGGCGCCCGCATCCGAAATCGATTTTCGCGTTACGACGTTGTAAGCGCGACGCGCGGTAGGATGTAATTGATTTCGCGCACAACTCGAGAGGGGGGAGGTCTTGGAGAAGGACAGGGCGGCGCTTGCCACGCTCAGGCGGCGCCAGGGAAGTGTTTTCGCCTCCTTTTTGGGCTGTTATAGAAGCAATTCCGTTATATAAAATATAATTGTCCTTTAAAAGCTTAAACCAATTTTCACTCCGTATAAAAAAAAACAGTCAGTTCATATGGAAACAACCGTACTTAGTGTGACCAGACAGGACCATCGCTGAATTACCAATGTGATGCGCTGTTCAGGTGCGGAATTGGTGAAATGGAGGTAGTTTGTTTTTAAAAAATTTAATAAAATTAATCAATAAATTGTAAACAAACTACGGTCGTTTTTTTTACGCTTTTTAATTGTCAACGGGCTATCTGTCCAAAAATCTATATAACTAGTAGGTTTTCCCAGCACCTGCAATTTACCCTTTAATTAGTGCTCTATTTTCCTTTTCTTTTCAATGTTTTCGGTTTCCTATCGAATCGAAAAAGATCTAACAGGAAGTCAGTTACCTCTTGACTAACCGATTAACTAAACACCCATATTTTCTAAGTAGAAGTAGAGACGAGCCATATATCCACCCTTAATCGTAAAATAAAATATAAAAAATGACAGTCTAAACTCAAAAGTTATTCAAATTAAAGGGCTATTTTTTTTTGTCAAAGCTGAAGTTTTGAGAATATCGGTTGCTTGGATCTTGGATTTACAAAATGTGACAGAAGGTACATAGCTTTATTTGGCATGCAAATCCATAAATTTAAGATGCACTCGCACCTGCGATGCGCAGGGAGGGCAATGACCAAGCTTGGAACGCTCCGTCATTTCTTTGAAGAGTGCGACGGGAAGCAACTGGAGTCTGGGCACTGCTCCGGTTCCATGGCAGACGGTAATTAGAGAAGAGTCGCCGCATAAAGCTGTCCATTAATTAATATTTAAAGAACAGTGGCTAAGAAAATTCAGGAGCACTTGGGAGTGGAATCTGGCTATCACACAATCCCAAAGAGCCGTGACAACCTGCTAAAGTTTCACCCACAGCCGGAGGACCTTCCTGAGCGTTCCATGAAGGATTCACACACGACTGCTTTTATTGATTTGAAATCAGATCCACTGATGCGCCAAAAGTTCGTCGGCGGGGCTAATCATGTGCGCATGGGAAGGATAATGGAGTACCTCGATCTCATAGCCGGTAAATTCTATAATACCAAAGGGCGTCAATCGTTTTATCACTATCTTTTATATTTTAACAAAATTACTGTCTCGTTAGCAGATTAGCACCCCTCTGTGTGCTATGGAGTGAAGTAGAGTAATTTAAAGACTTAAATAAATCCACTAATCACGGTTCTTCTGCAGTGTGGATCTGTCACCGTCATGTGTACCTTCCAAAGTTGCCAGAGGGCGTTCCACTGCCCTACACGTTCGTCACCCTTTTCATAGACCATGTCAAATTTTTGGTGAAAAAATTCAAGCCGGATGTCGACTTGCAGCTTTCCGGTTACGTTTCGTGGACCGGCCTTACCTCCATGGAGGTCACGACATATGTGCGGCAGAACGAAGACACATTGGCGAGGGCCATTTTTATTGTAGAAGGTCGCAATGCCACCAACAGCGGACCAGCCCCGATTAACCCCTTGAAACCGGCCAACGAAATAGAGGAAAGTTTCCATTCTGAGGCTGTGGAGCGCCAGAGCCGGCGAGAGAAACGAAAGCAAGGCTCCGACTTACTTCTGCAGCCGACAAGGGAGGAGGAAAAGATCATGTACGATGTATTTTCCCGAACCAAGGGCTCCGATGGTGCCATGAAGACTGGTTGTTTGCCTCCGGACTGCCGTTGGATATCTGAGTGGCACCGCAGTACCATCCTGCAGCCGTTTCCTGAGAACCGCAACGCGTCCAATACCATCTTCGGGGGTTACATTATCCGCAATGCCATAGAAACGAGCTATATAGCCGCCTGTCTCTACGCCGGCTCCTATGCCCTCGTCCAGTTTGTATCGGACGTCACGTTCGCCCAACACATTCCCGTGCACAGCTTCATGAAGACAACTGCCTACGTTGTGTACGTCCACGACAAGTACATCCAGCTGATGACTGTGGTTAACTCGCTGGATGCCGTGAATTTTACGGAGGTCCACACCAATGCGCTCCACCTCACGTATGAAACCGATCGACCCATGCCGGAGATTTTGCCCAGCAGCTTCCATGAGGCGCTCTGGTACTTGGAGGGTCGCCGCCATTTCGAGAGCTTCCTCAAATCAACGGACGGTGATAGTTCCAAGGAAGAGCAAAGTGTTTAGAACAAGTTTTGAAATAAACAAGTTATTGATTATTAAAAATAATAAATTATTAGTTAAATCTTAGTCTTTGCTATAATAATTACATATTAAAACTATATAATAATATTCGAAGACCCCATTAGAGTGCACTCTCTTTCACTACTATGAAAACATATAAATAGTAAATTATAAAAACAAAGTAAAAGTAAAAACAGTTTCGTCTACCACAGTGGAAAATATAGAACCGTTTATTCGACCTATTCGACCAAAAAAACCAAAAAGAACTGTACAATAATAGAAGACACACACTTAGATACAATGCTGGGACTGGAATTCATTATAAAGGAGTAAAACCCAATTGAGTCAGTAGCTAAATCTTTGGTTGGACAGCAGCCCCTCCTGCTGCTGCTGCCCCTCCTTCTGCTAAGCCTCCTCAGCTCTTCGAGCGGGCCTCGTTTCGCTTGCCCTCGATCCACTGCTCGATCTCCTGTTTAAGGGCTTCGTTGGACTTGACTTTGTCCATGGTAAGCGGTTCGCGGTTGAAGGGATCCGTCTGGTCGCTTAAAAGGTGGCGTGCAATGGTGGACCGATCCACGGTGACCTTTGAACTGGGCAACACGACAGGATCCGTCATCAGCGTGGAGATAATCGGATCCAGGTACTCTTCAGGAGCATCGGCCAGCAGCTCCTGCTCCTCCTTGTACTGGACACCCATTCGCTTTACTTTTGCAGCAAACTCTGACATATCTCCGATCAGTTGGCCGCCTCCAATCCGGATGAGAATGTTCTCGGCATAGTCAAAGAGCTGGTCACTGTAGGAGCGTCCGTCCTGGGAAACGGCCAAGCAGAAGCTGTCATCGGTGCTCAGGTTGATGTAGATGCGGCAGATCTCGAGCACAGTTTCTGCAGGATCAAAGTCGAACTCCTTTTTGTCCTTCACCTTGAAGCGTTCCTTTTTGGGCCCCACCAGGTGCAGCAGGAAGTAGTTAAGCATGGCAGCGATACGATCCACCATGCTGTTATGACAGAAGATGCTCTTGATCTCCGTGGTCAGCAGCTTTAGGATGTTAATGGTATCTCTTCCGAGAATGTTGTCGAAGCGCGCCAGCATGCCGAGATGCTGCAGGTTCGTCACCTGCTGCAGGCGGTCGTTGTGTGACAGGCTGTTCCACTCACCATTGGCCTGGGCCAGCTGCAGCTGCTTGATCTGCTCTAGATTTGACAAGGATTCGTCCAACAGGAAGATGGCATCATTTATCAGCAGATTAATAAATCTCAGGAAAATGGGTGGCTCAATAGCCTCCATGTTTTCCTCCGCCTCGGTGGCCAGATCCCGGAAGTTTTGCACGTGCTCCGGCTTCGTCCACAGGAACTCCATGATGGCATACATGGGCCTTCGGTAATTGAATTTTTGCTCGAACTGCACCGACTGGCCGGTCATCTCGATGCTGACAAAGACATTAAGCAGACTGCGGACCACCTTCTGCCTATCGGGGTGATTTTCGAAAACACGCGTGTTAAAGGCCTGCCGATTGCTCCCCAAGATCTGTGTGGGCAGCAGAAACTCCAGCGCCTCCGCTAACTTGGCGCGTAGATGGGGGTTCTTGACCAGGTCAGAGCTGCCCATGAAGAGCAGGATCATCTTAAAGAAGGCATCGTGGGCGGAAAAGTAGAGATGGATGTAAAGATCGCTGTTGAGGCGCCGGCAGAAATTCAAATACGTGGCAATATTGTCGATAATGATCTCCGGAACGGACTGCATGTACGGCGCCACAAAGGGCGGCGTGTCCGAGAGGAGCTCCAAGTTGCGCAGTATCTGGGGGGAAAAGTCTCGCTTGTCTACGCACTGTTCGTAGATCTCACGGGGCAGCATGGCTACCTCGGTGAGCCAGATCGCAGAGGCCTCGAAGAACTTCAACACGTCGCTGTCGTTTGTGGGCTCGGACAGGGCATTTCTGATGGACAGAACCTGCTGCATCTGCTCGAGCAAGGTGCGAAAGAGGTTCTTGGTCAGTTCGTTGTTGGGATCGCTGCTCACCAGCTCCTCGTAGGCCGTCTGGGTGTTCTGCAGTTCGCGCATTGCCCGACCTAGGCGCTCGAGGCAGGGCCGATTCGCGAGCTCGAAGCATTTGTGGGTCATGAAGAAGATCTCTGTCACGAAATTGTACTTCTCGGCCGTTAGACGCTCTTCGCCTTCTTGGGTCGGAAGCAGGCAGGTCTCGTCATGAGCCTTCAGCAAGCTAACGCCCTTTGCCAGCCGATCCTTGTCCTCCACGGCACAGTATGTAGGATCAACAAGAAGGACTTTCAGCGATGGCTGACACAATGGGGCGCAGAGACGAGCTAGGACCGCACTTAGGTTCGTCATGAACGCATCACTGGCCGTGCTGTGGACCGTTTGCTCCAGATTTAGGTTGATGCTGCTCCACAGATGGCCGCGTGACACGTTCGCATCCAGGCAATTTGCCAGCCACTGAAGAGTCTTCTTCTTGGTCTCGGGCGACATCACGAGCAGCTGCTTAACCAACTGGAATATGGAATCCCGATGACGGGCGAGCACTGCCCACAGGGCGGGATCTGTCTGGTTTAGCGATATCTGCTGGAAGAACTCGTACTTGGCGCCCTGGGTCTTGGGCAGGATCGAGATGCAGAGAAGGTTGCCCAGTAGGGTGTCCATATAATCGCCACCTGAAACAATTTTGAGCTGAGATAATGATATAAACGCATCTTAGGTTCATATGACGAACCTTTCGCCTTAGGGTTGGGTGTGGTATAATCTATGAGCAGCTCGCCCAGCACCGCTGCCCGTTTGTCCCGCACGAAGAAGCCCAGGATCCAGAAAATGTTCTTTTTGATTGTCACCAAATTTTCCTTGACGATCAGCTTCTGCAGCTCGGTCAGCAGGGGATAGAAAATGGCCTTGAGGGCACCCAGTGCCTCTATCGGCTCGTCCTCCTCCACAACCTTGCAGGCCACACGAACCAGGAACTCCAGGGTGCTGGTGTCGTGCTCATCGGCCTGCTCGAACAGCTCCAGCCACTGGCTGGCGAACGATTGTGGGGCAAAGAGATCCGGCTGTCGCATGCATGTGCTGGCGTTGTTCAGGATCAGAGCTACGACCGTGGAGCAGTTGACATTCTGCGCGGCTTGGATCCGTTCACACCGTGCGAAGGCTCCGTGTAGATAACATATGGCTCGCATCTCCAGGGCCTCGGCACTGGCCTTGCCTCCACTGTACTGCGCCGTGTCGTTCAGCATCAGGCGCTCGAAAAGGGCGTGGGCCACCAGGTCCTCGCCCAGCGACTCGTCGCTGGTGTCCACCACCACATCCGCCAGGCAAAGCAGACGAGTGTCGTCGGCAGCACGAGCCTTGTTCAGAGTGAAGAGAAACACATCCTCCATCAATTTATGGGACACATCATCGGACTTCGTGCCCTGCTGGAGCAGGGCGGCGAATGGATTCTCGTCGACACTCGTCATCCTCTTTCGATGTGCTTGCGTGGTACGGGGGCACCTAATTCAATATAATTATTTTGATGGACACTGCAGAACTTTCAATTGCGATACACTTTCAGAATAAAAAAGTATTTCCTCGGAAACTTCACCCACAGATGATGGACAGGGCTGCCAGATTAACGAAAAAGTTTCGAGTCAGCTGACGACAGGTGTGGCAGCGCCAAGTGCCCGTTGTTTGGTATTTCGTTTTTTTGTATTTCAGTTCGGAGAGCTTATCAGTGGTTTCTTTGCTTAATTGATTCAAAAAATAGGTTTTTTGTATTACTATGGATTTATTTAGGCTTTGCATTAATGCCTTTCTCTAATGTATTCATAATGGACACGTTAAAAATATATTTAGCATGTTCTTTCAGGAGCTAAGTGTTCAAATTTAGAAGGTTGATATGAGTATAATATATTAACAATATGAGATCTTATGGAGTCCTGTCAGTTCGTCGTTTAGTACAAGTGCCTTTTTAAGAATTACAAGAGTTACGTGCCGATGCGGTTCTTGTTCCATATGTCTTATATTCTTCTTTATACCTGTAAAAAGTAAATCGTATTTTATTGTAAGTTAAACCAATATTTCAAGAAAACTCTGGTAAAAATTGCAATTAAGATGTTTAATAAAATTACAAAACGAGGGAATTCCAGACATAAGGTAAAAAGTCTACAATTTCTATTGATTTTCTGTGTTAATTTATTTTCCTGAGTTTCTTTGAACGCTGTACTTGTTATCAATTAGCTCTTCGTTAAATTATTGCAGTTGAATAACCTTCTTTATCAATAGGATTACATAGCTTATATCTCGGCCAGCGAAAACCGCAGCCGTATGCACTCAAAAAGTAAATCCAAAGCCAATTAAGACAATCAATCGCAAGGCGACCCATGGCGAACTGAACCGGCAGCTTAAGTACTGCAAGCGCCGGCTAGTGACGCAGGCAGTGCCCACTCCCACTACCCACAAGCAGCCTGCCGGCGAGGTTTCCGATAAATGTGTTCATGCATTGTTAAATCGGCTTATGATCAGGCAACAGTAAAAACAAGCGCCTCGAAGTTCGTTGATTCGTATATCAGTCGACGCGGTATTTCCAAATAGAAAACATATGCAGGCAGCTTTGTTTTCCATTTGGTAGTTTGTAGGAAAGGCAGCACACGTACATACCATCAAGGTGATTTAACGATTTTTAACCATTGTACGGTTCCCCCGAATGTGCGCCATGAGTTCCGTGCGACCACTGAAGCCCGCTTTGCAGGCGATTGCCATCAAAGAGTTGAACGAGGTGCCCCAGCGCGTGCCCCAGGACATTGAAGCTCTAAGGGATTGGGTATTGAAGCAGCCACATCTGCAGGCCTGCACCGACGACCAGTTCCTATTGGCCTTCCTGCGCGGCACCAAGTTTAGCGTGGAGCGAGCCAAGGAGAAGTTCGATCGTTTCTACTCGCTGCAAGCCTCCATTCCTGAGGTCTTTAACGAGCATCGCCTGGCCACTGATCCTCTAGTGCTGGACATTATAAGGATGGGGTGAGAACCTCAATAGGCCTAGGATTCTGTGCATTCACTCACTACTTTGCCCACAGGATTCTTCTCCGACTTCCACTGGATGCGGATGATCCAGGTCCTTGCGTGACCATCATTCGAGCTGGTGCCTACGATACGAGCAAGTACAAGTTCCAGGACATTATACGCGTGGGCTCCATGTTCGGCGAAATCATGATGTTCGAGGATGAGAATGCCACGGTCAGCGGTTACGTTGAAATAATGGACATGACTGGAGTTACGGGGTCCCACCTGTTTGCTTTGCAGCCTCAGCTGCTGAGTAAGTTCTCCACATACGCGGACGAGGCGATGCCGACGCGACAGAAGGGCATCCACTTCATCAACGTTCCAGTGGCCTTCGAAACGGGGTTCAATTCGCTGAAATCTTTCTTTCCTGCAAAAATAAAGAGTCGGGTGAGTCTTAAATCTTTATAAATAGGTGCTTCTTCTTTTCTTAATATGTTTTATACTTATTTACGATAGATCTCAGTGAGCTCTGATCCGGAAGCTGTGTTTCAGCTAGTTCGCCGCGAGTATTTGCCAAAGGAATATGGAGGACTTGCCGGCTCCATGAAGGACATCAGCCAAGCTATGGAAGGGAAACTAACCAGCTACGCGTCGTACTTCCGAGCCTCCCAGAATTATGGCACGCAGGAGAAGTTGCGTGAACTGGCAGATCCGGTCCAGAGTGATCATCGTTCTGCTTTTGGAGCAATTGGGTCTTTTCGAAAATTGGAAATTGACTGATTAGCTAGCCTAAAGTGTATATCATAATTTTCTTTGGTCCATTATCTCGGTAATTCAGTCGTAAAAGCCAAAGAATTGTTCGAAATTATCAATTACATTTGTACATTTAGTTTCTTGTAATGGTGTGAATAAAAGGAAAACTCGTTCTTATTTGTTTAAATATTTGCATATAAAATTGTACTTTTTTTAAATTTATATTATTATTAGGTATTCAGGTGTTCAGCCAAGGTTTGAGCCAACGAAGTAAGCCGTTGGTCGTAAATTGAAAAAACCTTGAACATAATCCTTTGATAAGAATACATATTTATTTGTTTTCGTTGCAATGACTATTTTCTTGTTTCTTATCAATTTCCGCCAAACAAAATCTAAGGTGTTTTTAATATTTTTATTTATAATTTTATCCATTTATTTATTTAAATTTTTCGTACATTTTTCATATTAGATTTGTATGCTTTTTGTGATTGATAAAAATTGTTTAACAATTGATATGACAATCTTATAGGAATCTTTAGATTTTTAGTTGAATATGTAGTGTGACCTTAGCTTGAAAAGACAGGCATTTTAATCAAAAAGCTTTTACTTATGATGAGCTTTTTATTACTGTTTTCATCAGCTGCTTTAAATACGAAATTCAGATCATTTTCATTCCTTTGCTGAAGAAACCTAAACCAACCCAACACCCCGAAATGAGGAACATTGCGAGACTCAAGGCGAGCATAGCGAGCCTCAACGATGACTGCCTGCTGTAAGTGTGCATCACAACTGGAAAGAAAATCATTTCATGGAGTTAACTCTTCACTTCAGTCAAATTGTAGAGTACCTGAACCTGGAGGAGCAGCTACAGCTATGGCAGGCCACGGAGTCCACTTCGCGTCTGTGCTCAGTGATTTCATACGCTTGGCAGCGTCAGAGCCACCACTGCGTGTACCATGAAACATTTGATGGAAAATCTGCCCTTCAACAGGATTTCCTCCAGTGCATCAGCTCCACTGACGCAGAGCTCACACTCCGTCATTTGCCTATGGAACAGCTTGAGCAGTGGAAGGGGCACACGTTTCTCAACGTTAGGGAACTGTACTACTTGGGGGACGAATACGACGAGTCCGATGGTGACACTGACATTGCGATTCTGGTGAGTTGCTTCCCTCAGCTGGAATTCATTGCGCTAAGCGGAAACACTAGTGGCCAGCACATCAGCAAGTGGCGGCACCTTCGTCGGTTGGACCTGCAACTGTGCTGGTACCTGGGTTCGCAATGCTTTAAGGATATTTGTGAGAACCTGCGCCTTCAAAGCCTCACCGTCCAATGGCGACGAGCCGAGGAGGATGTCTATGTACAGGCCATCTCGACGCTAGAAGAGCTGGAAGAACTCGACCTGGACATAGTTCACCTCAGCACTGAGAACGCCCGCAAGCTATTGAGTCTGCCCAAGTTGACAAAGTTTCGGCTACACAACATGGATCTTTTTGACAGTATTCTGGAGGACATCGCTCGATTGCGTGGCCAAGATTTAGTAGCGGTCACTTGCAGAGACAATTTTGTGAGATGGAGCCCTGAGGTGCTGGCGAAATTGCTAAACCTTCGCCGCCTAACACTCGTGGATGATGAGGGGAGTTGCGCTATTGACTTCAGTGTTATACTTAAAAGCTTTCCCCACCTGGAGCAACTACATCTGGAGAACTCGCGCATCTGGCCAAATGCTGACGGCATCTGGGACGTAGTGGCTGCATGTCCCCAACTCGAGTTAATTACTGTTTTCAATCAGTGTCTTTCCGAGGATTTCTTCGCCTTTAGTGCCTCTACTATGCAACGGGCTCTGGATAAGCGAAACGAGCCCTTGTCCATACGGTTTCGTGGAACAGGTCATGAAGAGTTGGTAAGAACTTTGTGTTTTTTGTTTCTTATTATATTTTCGTAACAATATATTTAATTTCAGATCGCTAAGCATTTTGTACACCGTAATCTTAAGGTATTCCACAACGCCAGAGACAACACTTCTTCCCAGGTACCTGAAGAATGCATGGAGTTCGAATTTGTAATCCCGGATAAATCGTCGTGATAAATGTGCGTGTTTGTGCATGTTGGTCGTTAAAACTAAAACGAAAGAGATATCCTTATCCCCCACCTACCAAGGGCATTAAAACCTACTTAAAATATTACAAATTATGTACATATGTATATAAAAAGTCGAGGAGGCGTACACAGATGTTGATATCTACGATAATTACAAATATTTGCCAACATCTTTGAAAGATATTGAAAAAAATAAATGAATATTCCATTTAGTATTTAAGTTGGATGTTACAAACCTAAACATTTTTTTTTTGATGAAAGGGAATGTTTAGAACTATAACAAAGCTTAAATTAAGTCAACAACAAAGGTCAAAGAAAAAGTTCCCATATATGTAAGTGTTTAGTTCTTTACATTCCTGCCCAATATGATACACCCCAAAAATGTTTGTATCGACCTCGTAGAAGGACGAGGAAGCAAAACACAAAACACACAAACACAAACACACAAACACACAAAACAAATATGTCCATAAATTTCCAACAGAAAATTTCCAAGGATTCCGAAACTGCTATCCAAATAATTATTTTTTAGGAGATAGCATTTAAAATGAAACTTTTTTTTTTTCGTTTAATGCATCAAGAGAAAAGAAATGGGAAAATTGGTTACCGATCGACAAAGTTTTTATTTTAAATTAATTGTAAGCTAAACTAAAATCAATAGTTTTGGCTTTAGCTTGCAAAGGTAAATAAGAAGGCGAATAAGTTAGCGTGTCACATTTTCTAATAAATATATAAATTTGAAAACAAATAACTGTCAAATGCCGCTTATATTATTTGAATTTTTTTATTTGGTTCATAAGTTATTATTTTTGCAACCCAAAATGAGAAAAGGCGCTAATGTGCGTCGTCTAGAAAAAAACGACTTTTTATAAAAAGCTTTTAGAGCTTTTTTTTGCCGGTTTCACCAGCTGAGGAAATATTTTAGAAATAAATACGAAATTCATAACAATTCTAGGCTCTTCCTTGAAGCCACATATCCCATCCCAACCGTCCGCAAATGGCGAGCATAACCAGCCTCAACGATGACTGCCTGCTGTAAGTGGGCATCCGAACTTGGAAGCGAATCATTCTGGAGTAACACACACAGACTTCAGTCACATTGTAGAGTACCTGAACCTGGAGGACCAGCTTCAGCTATGGCAGGCCACGGAGTCCACTTCGCGTCTGCGCTCGGTGGTTTCATACGCTTGGCAGCGTCAGAGCAACCACTGCGTGCGCCGGGAAACATTTGCTGCAAGGCCTGGCCTTCAACGGGATTTCCTCCAGTGCATCAGCTCCACTGTCGAGGAGCTCACACTTCGTCATTTACCCACAGAACAGCTGAAGCAGTGGAAGGTCTACAGGTTTCCTAACGTAAGGGGGGATGTGTACGATGAAACCGATGGTGACACTGACATTGCGATTCTGGTTAGTTGCTTTCCTCAGCTGGAGTCCATTGCGATAAGTGGCCACACCAGTGGCCAGTACATCAGCCAGTGGCAGCACCTCCGCCGCCTGGATCTTCAACTGTGCTGGTCCCTGGACCCACAATGCTTCGAGAGTATCTGTCAAAAACTGCGCCTTCAAGCCCTCACCGTCCATTGGATACGAGCCGAAGAGGATGTCTATGTGCCGGCTATCTCATCGCTACAGGAACTGGAAGAGCTCGACCTGGACATAGTCGACATCAGCACCGAAAATGCTTACAAGCTCTTTAGTCTTCCCAAGTTAAAAAAGCTTCGCCTTCAAATGAATAATCTATTTGATGATGTTCTGGAGGTGATTGGCCAACGGCGTGGACAGGATTTGGTGGAGATCACTTGCAGAGACAATATTTTGTCATGGCGTCCACAGGTATTGGCAACATTGGGTAACCTTCGCCGCCTATCACTCGTCGATGATGAGGGCATTTACGACATTAGCTTGAGCGCTATAATCAAAAGTTTCCCCCTCTTGGAGCAACTGCATTTGGAACACTCGCGCATTTGGCCGAATGCCGATGGCATCTGGGAAGTAGTGGCTGCCTGTCAACAGCTCAAGTTAATCACTATATTGGACCCAAATCTTCCTAGTGAGTTCTTTGCCTTTAGCGCCTCCACTATGCAGCGGGTCCTCGATCGACGACTTGAGCCCTTGTGCATACGGTTTCATGGAACTGGCGATGAAGAAAAGGTGGGTTGGGATTTCATTCGAATTGGTGTCTTAAATCTTAATTTGATATAAATGTGTTTGTTTCCAGATAAACGAGAAATTTGTTCATCGAAAGCTTAAAGTATTATATATTGCCACAGATTACGCTGTTTCCCAAGTACCTGATGAATGTGTGGAGTTGGAATTCCTAGTCCGAGAGAAGTCTTTGTGATACATGAACATGATTAGGTAATTTCGGAGAGAGATACTTATGACTGCCTAATGTAGACGCTAATATTTATATATTGTCCGACGTTTTCCAAAGATATAAAAAATAAACACCGTCCACCGTAACTAACTACTACAGAATTTTTCCTACTTTTTGGCAAAGTCAATAGCTCTAATGCACTTATAGCTCTCTTGACTTAATGCCTGCTATAATTCCTCAACTTCTTCATGGATAAAAAGTTTAAGAAAGCAATAGCATTGGTTTTGTGTCACCATGTTTAATTGGTTTCTTTTATTTTTTGTCGGATATCATTCACCATTTGCTGAGTCGAAATATGTTTTCATTTGTCGACGAATTCCCCTGAAATCCCTGCTAAAGGGATAATGGATTTAGGTAGTTAATCCGCCGCCCCCGACCCTTCGTTCGAATCGTTGATTAATAAATATATTTGAACTAGTTTTTGAGTCTAATATACTTGGTAGGACTTGGTTACTTGGGAAGAACGACCTTCCCTCACACCTCGCTGTAGGGTCGTGACGCCGCGCTCCGATTGGAAGGCGCTGGCGGCGGACTTGGCGGTGGACTAAAGTCTGTTTCCGTGTCGTTATAGTTGTAGCGACTGTCCGATGGTGAGAGCGAGCGATATGTGCGCGGCGAATGCGTGTAGGAGTGATGATGACGGCCCCAGCTGCCGCTGTGCCTTCGGCGATGGTCCAAGGCATCCCGCTCATCATCATCATCGTCGTCATAGTCATCGTAATCACTGTAGTCCGAGTAGCGGTCCCGATCCCGATCTCGATCCCTGTCCCGGTCACCGCGTGCAGAGGGCGGTGGTGAGCGCATGCGTCCAAGGGGCGGTGGACGTGCCCCGCCACCCGCTGGCGGCAGGAATGGCGGCGGCGGCAGGCCCATGAATGGAGAGAAGGGTGCCGCTAGGAATGGCAGTGGATTTGGCATGTTCAACAGGGGTGAACCCGGCAAGCCAGGTAAAGGCAGCGGCAACGGCGACGGCGCCGTCTTTAGTTCCGCTCCTAGAGCAGGCCCAGCTCCGTTGGCAGCAATGGCTTCCACCGCGACTGGATCTCCTCCGGCGCCATTGCCACCGCTGGCCATGGTGGTCAACTTTCGCCGCAGACCGGCGGCCTCTGCCAGCGCCTCTTCGCACCGCCGCTCCGACTGACGTGCTGCCAGCCAAGATTCGTGGGCGCGGTTTTCCAGCGTGCCCATCTGCGCCTTGTGCGAAGCTATCTGGGCCTCGATCTCGGCGCGCAGCTCGTCGTTCTGAGATCTGTAAATGAACCAGTGAGCATACACTACATTTCCTAGGATCACTTACTTTAGAGTCTGGATTTCGTTCTTCATCAGTGTCTGCGTCTCCACGGTGCTGGCGTTTTCTCCCTGATGTTGCAGCCACTTGGTCTCCTGCAGGCTGAGCTCCCTGAAAAGATAACGCCTCATGTAATACAACCTCTTAGAGGAAAAACATTTTTTATGTCTTCGTACTTTTTCAGTTCGTTCTCCTTTTCGCGGAAATAGCCGGAGAGGACTTCGAGCCTCGTCTGCGCCTCTAGCTTGTCGCGCTCCGCCTGGTTAAAGTCCTGCTTGAGCTGCTCCACATCGGAGCTGGACTGCTGCAACTGGCCCTCTAGGCGCTGTCTGTGCGCTACTTCTTGCTCCAGCTTCGCTTGCAGCTCGACGAACTTCCTTTGGGCCGCGTTTAGTTCGCCGCGAGTCTTGGCCGAAGCGATCAGCTCCTGGACATTAAGGTTGGCATCCTTCTTCAAGGCCTTGAGGCAATCCTCGAGAGCCTCGATCTTGGCCAAGCTCGTTTGATAATCGCTATGCTCTCGCTCCCACTTGGCAGTGAGGTCGAGAATTTGGTTCTGGAGACGTTGCATCTCGTAGTTGCGTGCTTCCAGTGCTTTGGCCATCTCCGCGTCCGTTTCGGCCTGAATTTCGTCAAGGCGGGTTTGCAGCCTGGACTTCTCCATCTCAAGCTCGTAGTTGTCTTCTTGCAGAGTCTTAAGCTCGCCGCTTAGACGCGACGTGGTCTCCGCGAAGGTATACTGCAGCTCGCTGTTCTCACGGCTCTTTTCCGCCAGACTTGAGTTAATCTCAATGATGATCCCTGCGGCAAAATGTAAAATTATTATTGGACATTATTATTGGCGGTACTTGAAGATACTCACTCTCCTGGTCATTCAGCTGCCGCTGCAGCTCATCGACGGTGCTCAAGAAGGCTTCGTCGCCGTTCTGGTTGCTCAGCACCTCCGATAGCATCTTGTTCAGTTCCAGACCAGCCTCAGCTGCATTATCCAGATCCTAAAAAAGAAGATTGGAATTATTATCAAGTCCGGATCCTCCAATTGTTGTAATTTTAAGAAAACCTTACCCTCTCTAACGAGCCAACCTGCTCTTGTAGCTTGGCTTTCTCGAAGACCTCCGTTTCCAATTGTTTCTTGAGGTCAGCCACCATGTCGTTGGAGCCAAAGGAATTGTCCTCGATGCTGGCCAGCTTGTGGCGCGTCGTCATCAGTTCATGCTTGATTATATGGTTTTCCTTGTGGGAGGCCAGCAAACTGCGCTCCAAATGGTTTAGCTTGGACAGGAGCGCTCCCTCTTGGCTGCTGTTGCAGAAGCAGTAGTAGGCAAAGATGAAAAACAGGGATGACGCCGCCGCAATGACCACGCACAGCAAGAGAAGGCTGTGATCCACCACCTTGGCGGTCAGAACCTCCGCAAAATTATCTAATGAAATGGAGCGATGGCAATGATCATCTTGCTGCGACTGATACCGAGCACAGTAACCGTCCACGTCGACAGCTGGGGCTGCTTTTATTAAAAGTTTAACCAATTCAATAATTTAAAGGTAAGCGTTAGTAAGTTAATACAAACTTATCCATATATTTCATGAGTTGGACTTACCTTGCACAGGTTTTTTTGGGGATCCCGCCATCTCGCCCATTCCCGGATACAGAATTCTTTGTAGTTCATCGCTGCTATCAAACACAGCGTTTTCCGGCTCTTTTCCTATGAAATTATTCACAGTGTCCACTATGGTGGCAAACAGTCCTAGTCCCAGGCCACTGTCGTCTTTCGTGGGAGCTTCCGCCAAGGGACTCGCTGTCGCGGGCAGAGCAACTGGTTCCACGGAGCCCACTCCCGCACTCTCGGTGCGAGCAGCTTGTGGTGCAGGTGTGACGTCCTCTTCGTGAACAGCTCCATAGGGTGATTCGGGGACAGGCGATATAGTAGTGTGCTCTGCCCTTTCTGTGGGATGATGATGGTAGTGCTGGTGCTGGTGGTGTTGGTGTGGATACTCTGTGCTCTGTTGCTGATTGTAGTAATCGTTGGGATCAGTAGGGACCTCATTGGAATCTGGTTGCTGCTGTGAAAGTCCTTCCGATTCCTGAAGCCGCAGGGACTGCTCCGCTTCCTCGTTGAAGACTTGTTGCTGCTTCTCCTGCTCCTGACTTACTTCCTCGTTTATTCTCTGGTTTTGTGTCTGTTGCTCTACTTTCTCCTTCAACTGCTGCTGTTGTTCTTGCAAATTCTTGTAAAATTCGGGGTTCTCGAAGTTTTTCTTTTCAAAGAGTGGTGGCAGGACTACGGGCTCAGATTTTACAAAATCCTCTTCAATGGAACTACTGGCAGTCGAGCTTGAGTCAGATTGAACGACAACGGACCCATCTGCATCTCTTTCGGTCTCCGTTTTTACTTCAGGTGCAGGCGAAGCAACATCTACCTTCACGACTCCATCGTCAACCGTTTCGTTTGCAGCTGGATGAGCTGGTGGCGTCTCAGGAACCTCCAACTTTTCGGTTACTTCCTCGACATGTAAAGCGTCTAAAGGTTGTGGTTGAACGGTTGTTTCCGGCACCTCCTTAACATCTTCCTTAACTACCGACGCACTTTCCGTTGTCATCTCCTTCGGAAGCTCCGTGGAAGCAGTTGCTATTTCTGCCTGTTTCTTCTCTGTCTGTTCTTCGTTTGCTTCTTCCTTTGGATTTTCCGAATTTAGAGTCGCGTTTATTTGCTTAATGTCAATCGTATCGTTAACATTAATTGCTTTTGTATCGTTCAATTTCTCGTTGTGGCTCGATTCCTTATCTTCGCTATCTTGGTTCAGTTCGTCGTCGTCGTCGTCTATTTCGTCGTCCCCATAATCGAAATCATCAGAGTCTTCAAGTTCAGCGTTGATGGCGTCTGAGAGTTTTAATGAATCCTGCTCTGCAGACGCAGGTAGGTTGGTAACTTTCGGTTCTGTTGGCTCTTCCCGCGACGTCTTCACGTCAACAGCTGCATCCTGCGGCTTCTGTGAGTCCACAGTTGCACCTTGAAGATTCTGTGAGCCCACAGTGGCATCCTCGGGCTTCTGTGAGTCCACAGTGGCATCCTCGAGCTTCTGTGGGTCCACAGTTGCATCCTCGTGCTTCTGTGGGTCCACAGCTGCATCCTGGGGCTTCTGTGGGTCCACAGTTGCATCCTGGGGCTTCTGGGAGCTAGCAGTTGCCTCCTGCGCCTTTTTTGAGTCAACAGCTGCTGCTAAAGCTGGTTCTGCTTTGGCCGCTTCACTGAGAGTGGAGGGCTCTGGAGGCGAAACGGGTGTGCTATCAGTCACAGCTTGAATGGCTTCCAGGGGCAGCTCAGTGCCATCCACCAGCTGCACCAGCTGGGCTTGAGAAGCCGTCGTTGGATCAGGTGCCTGCTGATCCTTCGATTTGTCATGTTCCACAACGATGGCCTCCACTTGAACGTCCAGCGGCGCTGTCGTGGTCGTTGCCAAGTCATCAGATGACTCAGAGGCGTTGAGCACGGTCTGCAGAGGCTCCGCCGCTGCAGGAGGACTAGAAGGACTACCGGGGCCCACGACTGGCACCTCGAAAGTAAGTTGGGAGTCCCCCACAATGATCTTTTTCTCCATAATGAAGTCCTTGTTGGCATAGCCACGCCGCCCGTTAATGTCCACACCCCAGAGCTGCTTGTTGGATCCGGCGCTTTTGGACAGAACGCGGATTGGGGTGTTGATTTTAAAGGATATGAGCCCTTCGGCGCCACTCGCATAGCTGATTTTGGCAATGCCCGTCGAGATAATTTCTGCAACACAAATAAAACATTAATTACGCCATTCCAGACATTCCACTTCAACCCAAAACAGCCCAAAGCGTGTTTCACAATATCGGCTGTCTTGTCTCGGGCAAAGATTACAACTTACGTTCACATTTTGGGTCAGCGCACAATCGCTTGTCTGAGAGTGTCCCCTGCGCCCACGTCGCGGTTGGAAGACAGCAGCAGATCCAGGCAAGGCCGATGAATAGGGCTAAGTCTCTCAGCTGGGGCTGCATTTTCGCTTTCTCGTTGGCCAGCCGCATTTTGCATTGTCTTTGGGACTCAATTTGACGGGGAAAGTAAATCTATTCTTGCTGCAGCTCTTAATTTTTTTTGTGTATAAAAATGTCTTCACTTTCAGCTGAGTTGGCTTTTCAACGGTGGGACCGTACTCGGTGCGCCAAATTTAGCCATTTTCCTCATCTAAATAAAAATACTAAAAAAACTGAAATCATTTAATTTTTTAAAGCCTAATACTAGGCGTAAGTCCGGTACGGAGACTGTATTCTCCGTATTGTACTATGAAATATTAATTAATCCAATAATCGGAGCAGCTTTTAAGAAAAAAATTTAAACTGAAAATGCACCGTTGAGAAATGAATGAATTAAAGTGGGTCCTTAAGATGTACGCCCTTAATGTGGCTGTTGCTTAGGTCGCCCTCAAGACTTTTGTTAGGAAAAACACATAATATAGGGGTTTTAGTAGACAAGATATTGGTTCCACTTTAATATTCAAATTAATTTTATCCTCGCTGAAAACAGCCGCTATGTGGCATTTGAATGAACGACTTGTAACCATTTTTAAAGGGGACAGTCAAAAGATTAAATATTTTGTACTTTTGATTGCCCCTGTCGAAAATTTATCCGTATAAAAATACCTGATGGTTATGTTCATTCTAGTATTTTTAAGTATTTATTTTATCCGTGATACATACGCAATCGGGCATCCCTTTCGCACTCATAGGGTTTCAAACACTTAGCTCTACTTCATACAGAGCTTAAGAACAATTAAATGACAGCAACGGTTCACTTTCAACCAATAACGAATTTATAAGGTTTGATTTCAATTAACATTTCATTTGTCGGTTACAAACCATTAACTTAAATATACATTTCTTGTTGTATTAATGTTAACACTTATTCATGTATTAGGAAGTTGTGGCATATTCTCCGCAGTCCTTGTTGCGGAACCAAACATCCTCTGGCCGTACTTGAACTCGCCTCAAGGCTTCTTCCGAGCGATCCTTGACCCTGGGATCCTGATCGTCGAAGCGCAGCATGCAGGAACCCTTGCACTTGTCATTGTTATCGAACTCGTAAACCATCAGGTAAAAATATGGTTGGCCCGGGACGTTGAAGGATTCGCGCAGCATCATGGGGTTCATTGGCTTCGGCAGTGCCCGCAAGTGCATAAGGTCAATCGGTTCCTCCTGCGGTGGCGATTCTATAGAGCTCGTGGAGACAGGGCTGGGTGCACTGATGCTTTCTGTGGTTTTCCTTTGGTTGGGAATCACTGTGACAACGCTGGAATTTATGCTGCTGTCATCCGTTTCATCGTCGGAGAACATGGGACCCTCAGTTTCGGTGATGCCAGTCGAGGCGGGCACCTCTGACCCCTCCTTGGTCACAAAGAAGGAGGTGTCCACTTGATCCTCCTTATTGGTTTCTAGGCATTGAAAGCTGAGCCGCCGCTCCGGTTTTGCAGCCAGTTTCTTCTCCACCTCCTGACAGCCGGTGCACGTGAACTTGATGGGTGTCGCTCCCTTACGCAGATGCACCGACCGTGTCAAGCATTGGGCATGGGCCCCCGTAGAGCCACACACCTGGCAGGCGTAAATGCGCCAGAGTTTCTTGTTGTAACTTGTGCCATGGCTGCAAAGACAATCTTTCTCGTCGCAACGCAGTGTGCGTATGTGCAGCTCCCGGTAAGCATTCCCCTGCCGCTCCCAAGTCGCATCGCGGTCTGGGACAAAGATGCCCTGCAGGCGTATGGTGCTCCGGAACTCGGACGAGCGACACCAAATACAGGTGAGATAGTAGCCCGAGGATAAGGCATACTTCCTCAAGCACATCTTGTGCACAAAGCCCAGGCGACAGCACTCTGGGAAGGCGACGTGATTTAGCCTGAAAACAGCGATTCGGACCATGCAGATGTCGCAGGAGACGCCGTTCGGTGGATGGGCCATCAACTGCTTCCTGTATTCGTCCATTGGCGGACATTCGCTGCAGTAGCTGAGGAACTGGCCGCAGAACTGCGTTGTGCAGTGATTACCGATGCTGCACACTAAATCGAAGTACTTGCCGCACGTGGCGCACTTGATGGTGGCTCCCGGCTCCTCACAGTAACAGCAGATCCTTTTCCTGGCGGCGGCTACTTCCTTGCGAATGTCACGCACCAGGAAGCCCATTATTCCGCTGACGTCGCTGCCCCGTTGCGGCAGGTTGGTGGAGAGCAACTGCCCAAGGCGGAGGGAACATCAACAGTTACTTTTCGTCTTATTTCCGGCTGCATAGGTGAAGTTACTTACCAGGCAGAAGTAGTGCACTGTCAGCTGCATGCGGCGCATCCACTCGCCAAATAGCAGAATGTCGTCGCCACTTGCAGCGGTTGCTTTTCCGCACATGTCGCAAGTTATCAGCTCTGCACCATCCATTTTCTTATTTCATTTCCGCGACGTAGACTTATTAAGGATTCGCGCTTTTTTATAAATGGAACTCAGCTTGCTTAGTATTGCTAAATGCAAAATTTGACCCTCCCCTAAAAAATCTCATAAGTTTAAAATCTTCCCCCATATCGATAGCGGCGATCGTCTATCGAGAATCGCTTTTAAACTATCGCATGCAATTTATGCGGGTTTTATTTTACTTTTCTTTGGCAATGAAGAACTTATTGACACTTCACTGACTGAAGTCAACCTTAATATCTTATTTCTTATATTATATTTTCAATTAATACATTAATATTTAAAAATACTAGAGAAAAGAGTTTAAGTCTTTAAGCTTAGCTAGTACTAGACTTAAACGATAGAGAAACTAATTTAATTTGCAGTGCCGAACATTTTGCCACCTTTCCAAGTGTTATCGAAGAAATGTTTTCTTTAGCTGCGTTTAGTAAACACAACACACAAGATTCGATCGCTGTTGTAATCTGCCTTATCACCTTATCCGGAACAGGAAATACATACATAGATGCACCCTATTTCACAGGACAACAGCGTGATGGCAACCAAAGTGCTGCGAAAGGTAACGCACTGCCTCTTCGATATGGACGGCCTGCTGCTGGGTGAGTTTGTGTGCGGTTGTAGTGGACTTCAATTTTAATACGTTTTACATATGTGCAACAGATACCGAACGTCTTTACACGGAAGCGTCGAAAATGACCTTAAGTCCATACGGCAAGACTTTCACGTTCGAAGTTAAGGAGCAAATGATGGGCCTACAAACGCGGGAGGCAGCAGAATTCATGGTCAAGCACTACAGTCTGCCCGTACCGTGGGAAGAGTTGGCCCAGCAGCAGCGCGCCAACACCGAGAAACTGATGCGGCACTCTCAACTAATGCCAGGTACCCCACTCCGTTCTGCTCTGCCACCGCGCACTTGGCGGAAATGAAGGCCATCAATGTTCTTCTGCTAGAAGGTTAGCAGGACAATCCAGTCTACAATGCTTCCCTCCTTTAAACTAGTCTTCCTACAACTGTCTAAGGATCCTTTTCAATTCGTATTTATTTTATGTATTTCTAGGTGCTGAGCGCCTTCTGCGTCACCTCCACGCCAACCAGGTGCCTTTCGCACTGGCCACCAGCTCCAGCGCTGAAATGATGGAGTTAAAGAGCACCGATCACCGGGAGCTGTTCTCTCTCTTCAACCACAAGGTGTGCGGCACTGACAGCGAAGTAGCAAACGGTAAGCCCGCGCCCGATATCTTCTTAGTGGCTGCTGGAAGATTTGTAAA
Organism: Drosophila punjabiensis; assembly: GCA_008042585.1. Taxonomy (NCBI): domain Eukaryota; kingdom Metazoa; phylum Arthropoda; class Insecta; order Diptera; family Drosophilidae; genus Drosophila; species Drosophila punjabiensis. The sequence continues at coordinate 68,092 of VNJR01006254.1, read as the reverse complement.
GCCGCCTGCTGCCGCCGACTGCTTGGTGTTCGAAGATTCGCCCAATGGTGTGGCAGCAGGCAATAGCGCCGGCATGCAAGTGGTCATGGTGCCGGATCCTCGGCTGTCCCCGGAGAAGTGCTCCCACGCAACCCAGGTGCTGCGGTCCCTCGCGGAGTTTAAACCCGAGCAGTTCGGGCTGCCTCCGTTCGAGGACTGAATTTATTTTAGCTTAAGGTGCTACCGAGTTATGGGTCTTGAGCGTAATACTAACAAATATACATATTTCTGTGTAAATAACATAGTATTCTTTCCTTTAATCCAGCCTTAAGTCTGTTTAGTTTTCTAGGGAGCCCTACTTGCCGACCGCCTCAAGATTTTTATGGATGTCGGGAGCAGCCGTGTTAGCTAGGGGCAAGGAAACCTCCTTGCCGTTGCCTGAAGAGAAGAGTTTAAATATATTTGAAGCTTTCAAGCATGTTGTACGACTTACTATAACGAGCATATAGACGGGGCTGGACGCCGGAGCACTCGCGCACGAGGATCGGCAAGTCTGGGTTTTGTTTCTTCAGATTTGGGTAAAACTTTTGGACATATTCCCTGGGAAGGTAAATTATATAATAGAAATAAGCGGAAATGCAGAACATACTTGGCGCCCTTGGAGGCGACACTATTCGGGTCTAGTATGATGCGGAGTTCCTTTAAATTCGGTGTGAAGCTCAAGAGACGGGTCAAAGTTACACGCATTTTGTTTAAAATTAAAATATTAAACTTTTAGAAAAGTTTTTTAAGTTTAAGTGTTACTGATATTAAAATGATGGGAAATGTAATGCAAGTAAATATCGTTACTGTATAGGGTTGTCAAATATTTAGTAAAGCGTACAAATATTTTTAAAAGTATTTTGTGATATTCAAACCATTTCTACGATAGGTAAGTTCTTTAAAGATTTTGAATTACTTTACGATTATAACTGGAATATTTTTGACCTATTTCGCTACCTTCTCAATGTAGTCGATAAATGTATCGATTAATTATGACAGCTATTTCACAAAACTGTCATCACTAGCTGTGTTTAGTAAACAGAATTGCTCGAATTTTTAAAGAAACCAGAACGTAATAAAAGTCCAATTAAAGGCAATATGGCATCCGTTCATTGTCAACTGTGGATGGGCAGTGTAAGTAGCAAGCTGTATTATCTAAAAAGAAAGTAGTCAAGCCTTCCGCATGGCCATTTCAGCTGGAGTCATACATGACGGAGAACTTCATAATCGCCGCTTTCCGGAAGATGGGCGAGGATCCCACCACGGTGCGCTTGATGCGTAATAAATACACCGGAGAACCGGCTGGCTACTGCTTCGTCAACTTTATATCAGACGACCATGCTCTGGACGCGATGCACAAGCTGAATGGCAAGCCCATTCCTGGCACCAATCCCATTGTGCGTTTTCGGCTCAATTCGGCCAGCAACTCGTACAAGTTGCCGGGCAACGAGCGCGAGTTCAGTGTATGGGTGGGCGACCTCAGCTCCGACGTGGACGACTACCAGTTGTACAAGGTCTTTTCCAGCAAATTCACCTCGATCAAGACGGCCAAGGTGATCCTGGACAGCCTAGGCTTCTCCAAGGGCTATGGATTCGTGCGCTTCGGCATCGAGGACGAGCAGAAATCAGCACTCTACGACATGAACGGCTATATTGGCCTGGGCAGCAAGCCTATAAAAATCTGCAATGCTGTTCCCAAGCCCAAGTCTGAATTGAGTGCCGCCCTTGGGGAAACGACCAGTAACTATGGCTACGGTAGCGGCTCGGGAAGCACAGCCGGGGGAGCCGACTTCTCGCAATACTACGACCCCACCAGCACCTACTGGCAGGGATACCAAGCCTGGCAGGGCTACTATGAGCAAGGTGGCCCCTCAATTACAGATGCCGCCGCCTACTACCAGCAGGCCATGTCGCAGTCGCACTCTAACCCACAAACTCTTGCTCAGCATGCAGAGGCCTGGAGCGCCCAGCGCAGTGCCCAGTACGAACAGCAGCAAGCCACAGCTTCGAATGGGGCGGAGGGGGATTACGGGCTGGTGGAGCACAAATTTGTGCTGGATGTCGATAAGCTGAATCGCGAAACTGCTGACGCGGATCGTCGCCTGTATGACGCGTTGGAGAGCTCAAAGTGGCTGCCGATCGAACAGTTGGAGGTGTTCTAAGTCGCTGTTTCTACCATGTTAAAGCTAATTTTAAATCAAAAAATATATGAAGATCTTTAAGCATATGTGGTTTTGCCTTCTCATTTTAATTAACAAATTTGAAACATATTTAGTTGTTCGATTTACGATAGGCAACGATAACGATAAGCTGACAAAATTTTGGTCTCTAGTCACATTGGCCAAAACTTTAACAAGTCTGGCCACACTGTAATTGAAAAAAAAGAAATATAGGAAAAGAAAATTGGGAAAAACTTCTATTATATTCTGTCTCATGGCGCCCTTTAAAAGAGTGCGCCAGCCGAAAGTCACCACACAGGCTTTGCTCGATTTTGACCTAGGCGAAAGCTCGTCCGACAGTGATTTCCTGCCTGACATTGATAACTGCTCCGATGGCTCAAAGGACGAAAGCGACGGCGACGGCAGCAGCGACGCAAGCAGCGGATCTGGCTCTGACGAGGACTCGGATGCCGAGAGCGAGGACTCAACGCTGCAGCTTCGTCAGCTGCTGGCTGAAAGCGAAGCGGCGGGCACAGCCGCGACCCCGCACGAAAATGGGATCAATGGGATCGACCATTCTGCGATCGGAACCATTCGGGCGCCACTGCAGCTTTCCAGTGCGCCCGCAAAACGCATGTGCTGCGTCTGCCTGGGCGAGCGCAGCGACGATGTCAACGAGATCGTCGAGTGTGACTCCTGCGGCGTGTCGGTGCACGAGGGCTGCTACGGCGTCAGCGACAATGTGAGCATCTCCAGCACCAACTCCACCTGCTCCACGGAGCCATGGTTCTGCGAGGCCTGCCGCGCTGGAGTATCGGAACCCGACTGCGAATTGTGCCCCAATAAAGGCGGCATCTATAAGGAGACGGACGTCGGAAAGTGGGTGCACCTGATCTGCGCTCTGTACGTACCTGGAGTGGCCTTTGGCGAGGTGGAGCAGTTGTCCTCGGTCACACTGTTCGAGATGCAGTATAGCAAGTGGGGTGCCAAGGTGTGCTCCCTCTGCGACAACGCCCTCTTCGCCCGCTCCGGCGTCTGCATCGGCTGTGATGCGGGCATGTGCAAGACGTACTTCCACGTGACCTGCGCACAGGTCGCCGGCTTCCTCATTGAGGCGCATCACGAGGACGACGCTGCCGATCCGTTTTACGCCCACTGTAAGGTGCACTCTGAGAAGGAGATGATCAAGAAGCGACGCCGAAATTACCACACCCTCCGCCTCAACATGCTGCAACGGGCCAAAGAAAAGGAGGCAAAGACCTCTGGACACAACGAGGAACCCGATCCAAATCCCGCCCAGGCGCGTATTCAGCGCAAGCTGCTTAAAATCCAGCACAAGTACGCTCGGCACAAAGAGCTCAAACCCATTCCGTGGGTACCCACTCAGAAGATGTCACGCCTGCTAACCACTTCCGCCTCGGCCTGCCGCCGCCTGTTGGCCAAGGCAGAGGTCATGTCGGTGGATGTGCAGCATCTGGAGCAGCGCGAGGCGCACATCAACGCTCTGACCGACATCCGAAAGAAGTGGCACATTGCTCCGGCCTTCAGCGTGGAGTTCACCGCCTACTACATGGATCGCATAGTGCGTATGGAGGACTTCCGGGAGCAGCAGCGTCAGCTCATCTCGCACAACGCCATCCTGTCCAAGGATCAGGATGTGTTAAGAGCCCAGTACGACAGTGCTTTGGAGGAACGCAAGGCGGTGAAGTCCACAAAAGACACTCTATTGGCCGGTATTAAGTCTCTGCACACGGCCCTGGCCCAAATAGTACCCAACATTGGTCTGCCCAGCGTCGAGCTGATAGCACATCCGCTTACAGAGTCGCATCCGGCCAAGACAAGCACACCTACTCCACCGCAACGGCCCATCTCTGTGCCGACGGCAGCTGCCCTCAAGATGGGAGTGGGCTTTCCGCTTGGGCATCTTGGTCCGCCTGGCAGCAAGCTGGACGCCTCCCGCATGCTCAGCACCCATGCCAACAAGCACGGCAAGCAGGGAACTGGGAGCATGGACGCCGCCCATTCGACAGCGTGCGGCATTTGTAAGCGGAGCAAGGACCAGCACTTGCTGGTCAAGTGCGACACCTGCAACCTGCACTACCATCTGGGCTGCCTGAACCCACCGCTTACGCGTCCCCCGAAAAAGTCCAAGCAGTATGGCTGGCAGTGCTCCGAATGCTGCGACAAGTCGGACGGTTCGGATGTTGTCACTGAAATCTCGACTGGTCCAAGGAAATCGCGGACGCGCTTTAACAAAGACGGCAGCCTAGTGTATGTGGATCGGTATTCTTTAGACGATGTGCCGTTGACCATTGCCACCGCTCCGCAGACTACTCCCAAGGAGGCTGCGGCCAAGCGACCACTCAACAAATCATTGCCGCCGGCAACTACTCCCGAGACGGCCATGGAGGACCTGGCGAAGTCACCGAAACGTCCCAGAGTCCAATCGCCCCGTAAAACACCCATTAATGGTGAGTTAATGTGGGGGATTCACACTGCCAACAGTATTGGTGCGTTGGCGGTATTATCCTTGAATATAATTCCTAAAACTGATTCGGAGACTCCTCAAAAAATGTGAATTGTTCGGTTTTTCTTACATTATCCAAGTGTAAAAACAAATATGTGGATCATATAGATAAGTCTGGATATGAGTCATTTATACGAAAGATAAATCCAACTGAGAGCCTGGAGCTTCCAAAATTTTGTTTATTAATATTTACTTTATATTATAATTTCAAAAATTTAATTTTCTATTAAATAAAAACATGTAGACATATCGCCACGTTGACAGACAAAAAGAATGTTACAATGTCCTGAATAGGGCCGACCGAAAATATTCATAAACATTGTGTACAAATGTGATGTCTGAAATAAGGAAAAGGCTGTTATATTTGTTAAAAAAAAATTCACAACATTCATTTATAATGTAAAATGGTATAAACTATTTTTTGCAAAACTCGAAAGCTTGTATTAAAAAAGAAAATTATTATGTTCTCTCTTGAATGGTAATTTAAAAACAACGAAATGTGAAATGTGGTATTATTTTGCTGTTAAAATATTTATTTATTTTATACAAAATGTTATATTGTAATATTTGATTTTGTTACGGAGTTCAAGAACACCACTGGAGTAAACAGATGCGTGAGTACCGGGTACCTTATAATTTGAGAATATTCTAAGATTGAAATTATTTAAATTTAACCCTAATGCCAACTTTTTATTGTCGTGATTATTTTCCCGCCAGTTCCTTCTGCTCATACCGTTGCAACTACTGCTGCTCCTGCGCCTTTAGTGGCTCCCACTGCTAGTAGCACCATAAATCTTTCTGGTTGTGAGGACTCTATTGACGACTCCAGCGGCAAGCTGTCCCGCAAGGGCAAGCGCAAGGACAAGCATAAAAATAAGCATAATCTGTCTTCGGATACGGAAAAGTCCATTGGCAAGGAGCACAAGCGCAAGCGGAAAAAGCGCGCCCACCTTGACGAATCGTCTTCCCACCTAGACATGGCGGCCAACTCCTCGGGCAGCACAATCAAGATAATCTTCAAGGCCCTGCGCCTGCCCGGCGAAGATGCGCCAGAGTCGCAGTACTTCTATGTGCCGGCGAACGCGGTCCGATCTGTAGACGAGGCATCGCGCCCAACCTCCGTGGAAACGGTTGAGGACAGTGTTCAAGGTGCGGAACAGGCTCTGACGCCGGTGGTGCTGCCGACAGCGTCGCAGCCTAAGGTGCGGGAAACTGTCATGCCCAAGGAGGCTGTCACGCCCATCACTCCATCGCCCAAGCGCAAGGTTAGTCCCCGAAAGCAGAGTCCACGGAAGCCGCGCGTGGGTCGGCCAAGGGCGTCCAACACCAAACCGAATGTAGAGATTAACTGCTGCGTCTGCAGTCAGACAGGCAAGTCCAACCAAGTGGTGACTTGCGACGAATGCCACAGACACTACCACTTCGCCTGCCTGGAGCCGCCGCTGAAGAAGTCGCCCAAGATACGTGGCTATTCCTGGCACTGTGCCGACTGCGATCCCACTGACGAGGATGCACTGCCCAAGAAATAGTAACTAAGATTATTTATTAAATATCTATAATTTTTTAAAGCTCAGACACAAAATATCAATACACCTTGCGATATTTACAGCAAATTTCCAATTATAAATAGTATCAAGATAATTTATACATAAAATAATATTTCAAATTAAGGAAAATGTGTAATTTTCTGTTTCTGGGGAGTGTCTGAGAATATAGTACAAGTTATACTATATTTTTTTATTTCAGTCAAATGTCTCTACAGCAATCATGATGATATGGCAGTTAATTTTGCTGCGTTCTAACTAATTTTGTTATTTCTTTTAATGACCAACTTCTGAGGAATATTGTGTCAAACCTAAGTTATGTTTAGTTTAACAAGATCGTTTAATGTTCCATTTTCACAAAAGCATCAACATTTTTAAAACTCAACAAAAATCATTAAACTCATTAAGTTAAAATGATCATTAAATTATTTAAAGTGATTGACAGAAGAGCAAATATAGTTTAAAAACAGGGAAAAAGTGTGCCGTGGTTCAACGAGGGTAAAATGGAACAGTTCCGCATCTAGTTCATAGTCTTGCCGACCTCGTCTTGTACCTGGCACAGGCTTTCCAGCTTTTCTTCCACTTTGGCTTCGCTTTTAAGGACCATGTTGGATGTCATTGGATTTAGGTTATCAGCTTTATCCAGGACTGACCCGATGGGTTTGCTGAAGGAGCATGGCCACTGGTGCCACCATATTCGTTCCTGAACCGGACACCTACTCACCGTTGTCTACTAAAACTCATTTGCAATCAAATTACGAAGTTTGGGAGCTATCCCAGGGAGTCGCCTCCGCTAAAATGCATGCCAATCTCTTATGGAAATATATTATTCCAAACAAAGCATCAAATACTTTTGATCAGACCTTTAGTTTCAAATATATATATTTATATAATAACTTTGTAAAAATTTCCCTATACAATCTATGTAAACTTACAACTAAAAAAAGCTAAATTATATATAAAAGATCATTGTGTATTCTGCCTTCACATTAATGCTTATTGATGAGAGTGAGCTCCGTCCTTCCGATCGATCACAGCCCTTTGATCGCTTCAGTACAGTTTGAGTGTCTTGCTCAGTCGAGATATGGCAATATTACTTCGTGGATTACATCCTTGCGCGTGTGCCAGGAAAGGTGGTGGACATGTGGCTTGACCACGATGACGAGTTTGTCCGCCTCCTGTAGAGTCCTGATGCCGATGGAGTCGTCAGTGAAGAACTTGCGCTGGTAAAATGGAATCACATCCAGATTCTCGTCGTAGTAACTAAAATGACTAAAGAGCAGCACCGAACCTTGCGTTATTTTTATTTTCTTTTGTGAGTAAGCACTGTTAAAGCCTTACCTGGATTGCCAGGGCGTGATAACACCATCGTTGGGTCCGCCAATCATTACCAGTTTGTTCAGACGTACCATTCCCATCTTGAAGGATGTGGAATTGGAGGTCACTTTCTCGTTGTTAATCAGCGGCAGGAACTCGCTGTACTTCAAATACAGATCCTGCTCATGCGGATCGTTCCAGTAGCCGCCCACTGAGGTGTGCTGACCCACACGGGAGTAGAACAACTCAAAGGCGGTCTTGGCCGCCAAATCGGGAAAGATTAGATGCAGGAAACTGGCTGGAAATAGAAAGGATAATTAAAATGAAGTGTACATATGTATATTTGTATTTTTTCTTAAATCACTTTTTGTGAGTTTTACCTCAATCGAAAGATTATTTTTAGAATTCTCAGTGAGGTTACATAATACAACATTTCAATGTGAATTTTATTGAAAACCCTTCAAAAGAAAGGATATATAACAAAGAAAAAAGGAAAATGATTCACCGAAACCATGAAAATTGTTACTTTTTACAGTACATATTCCCATAAAACCAAGAGATTGCGGTTCGGTTTATATTGACAACTTCTTTGTGATTATAAAGATTCGTAAAGCATTAGCACTCTGATTGTTTTCAAATCTTTATAAAATTACGTCGAACTTACTGCCATATTGCCCCGCCTGTGGCGACGATAGGGACACAAAGGTCTTGACATTGTGATTGGGCAAACTTTGGATGGCTGCCCGGGCCAAGAGGCCGCCCTGGGAGTAGCCTGAAAATTAAATTAAAGAATTAAATATTAAATCAATTCAGTTATAGTTTCAAATGAGTTTATACTACAACCTACCTAGCACAATGATGCCCTCCGGGTGTAGCTTGCCTACTTCGTTTAGGTAATTCCTCACCTGATCGACCTGCCGCCAGGCGTTCTCCAGACTGTACCATCCGCTGAATTTATCGCAATTGTAAACTACGGTTCCGGGATGAACCTAAAAACCATAAGAATTGCAAAAACAATCGTAAATTGCGCTGTTTGAGTAGACTTTGACCTTGTTATTGGGGGTCTTTTGCTTGTAAACAATAACAATAACCAATAACAAACCTTCTCTATTTCCCGCACCAGAAAGGTCATGGACTCGGGTCCGGAAAGGATTCCGTGAAGGATTACCACCGGTTTGTAGGCCACTGTGCCGCTGAGGACCGAGCAGGAGGCCAGTGTCGCCAGCAGGATGTGTAGCTGTAGCCTCATTTCGCAGCGAACAATAGAATTCGATTTAAACAATTGTTGTTGATGTACCCGTATCTTTCAGATGGCACTAGTGTTGTCAGATTAGCTTATTTCAATCTGTATCTCGTATATATTTAAAAATTTTAGAGCTCGCAACGCTATCTGGTTGCCAGAAAATTTGGTCTCGCGCTACAAGTGCTGCTAGACATTTCGGCCTTGCGCTATCCGAAACGCAATTATGAGCAGCGTTATCGCCCATCGATTATCGATTTTAAATTAAAAATTGACAGAAATGTTTAGAAACTATTTCATTTTTTAAGTTAATCTATTTCTTTATTACTTAGCTGTATTACATTTTGAGAAGGCTGCAATTGGTAATATTTAAAATTGAATGCGTTTAATATCCCACTTTTTAATTAATTAGAATTGTTCTTTCTGGTTAATACAAACATTTTTGTTTTAAATAAAACTCAATGTAATGCGTTTGGTTTTGACCGAATATCTATATAGTTTTTAATTAAATACTAAATAATTAAAATAATAAATAGAATATTTGAATAGCAACATGCCAATAGTAGATACTATTAATCCTCCCAAGAACCAGAGTTTCGGCAAAAAGAAAAATCCCCGAAATCATTGGAACTTAAAATAATGCTCGTTTATTCACTTTTAACTTACACGATCGTCGTTTATGTACTTTGCACTATTGTGTCTTGCGTATATTTAAGTCTAGGCGCAGCTAACACGCTCCGAAATTAATATCTACGCCCGCCGTATGCGACGCGACGCCCACATCTCTTCTCCACGCAATCCATTTGTCTTTCGAGGGCGGGGGCGGGGGTCGGGAACAAGGTGATTTCAAGGTATATCAAATATGACAACACTTAACAGTTTAGGCTTAGGGCTAGGGCGGCATCTCAACCGTTTGTTTAAGAGTTCTCGAACTAGATTTGTAGCGGCTGCGTGTTCCGTCCATTTTACGTGATTCGTTCGTTCTGCGGCTGCGACTGCAGGATCTAGTAGAAGAAGTCCAGCCCAGTGCGAGGGCTTGAACCTCACCCGGCCACCTCCTCGCTGACAAAGTCCAGTTTGACCACCTCGGCGGGAAGGCACTCCTCCACGTCCACCTCGTTTTCTTGCACATTTATGCGGTTCAGGGTCATGGACACGTCCGGCCCGCACTTCAGGCCCGCTGGCGCTCCAGATCCCGTGCCCGTGGCGGTGCCCGTTCCAGCAGTTGCCCCGGAAGCAACCAGCGCAACCGTTCCAACAGCTCCCGAGGCTGTCGTCACCGGAGCAGTGGAGGTGGTGCTCACGACGTCGTCGGCAATCACAACTGGCGAGAGCACTGTGGACACCACCGGACCACCCACAGGCAGCACGAGCTGTGTGGACGAGCAGGTAGAGACGGCCAGCGGCTGTTGCAGCACCATCGTCGTCGTACCTGCCGCCGCCGACGCTGTGGATGTGGACGTGGGCTGCTGAATGATGATGTTTTCCGTGATGGTTGGCGTGTTGGCCGCCGCCGAAGCAGCCGCCTGTGCTGCCGCCAGCGCCGCGGCTTTTTGCATCTGCTGGTACTGCTTGACGGTCACCGTCGTTCCCGTCGTGGCGGTGGTCTGCGGATGCGCAAGAGGCTGCTGCAGAATGATCTGCTTCGGCTGCGCCACGATCTGCACGTGCTGGATGGGCTGTGTCTTGAATACTTGTTGAGGTGGCTGCTGCTGAAGCTGTTGTTGCTGCTGCTGCGGCTGCTGTTGGGACTGCTGAGGAGGCTGCTGCGGCTGGATGAGGGGCAGTGTTTGAATGACGTGCTGCACTTGCTGGACGGGCACTTGCTTGGCGGGAATGCCCGCGTCCTCGAAGGCCTTCTTCTTCAGCGCCTGCCGGATCTGGGAGCTGGAACGAGCCGAAAGGTATTCCAGGAATTAGCGTTGGCGCCCAGCTACTGGCCAGTGTTCCCTCGCCATCGGATCACTTACACGGTGCGGTTCTTGATGCTCAGGCTGATCTTGCTCAGGTCGTCCGAGAAGCGCATAATGGACGAGTGCAGCATGTCGATCTCCTCGTCCGTCCACTTCCTACAACGGCGGCGCCATGGCGAGGGAACACGAGATCGAGAACGGGAACGCGGACACAAGAGCACGAAAACACTGACATTAGCATCTCCGGACCCCAGAGGCGGACACACTTACCCCGACGGCGACTCCGCGTTGGGATGCAGCTGCATGGTGAGGTCGCCCAGTCTGCTGAACGCCTGTCCGGCGGCCGTGAATATCTCCCCAACCTGGAAGTGCACCGGGATTCGGATGTGGAATCGGTTTGTTATTGTTATTGCCATTGTTGTTGCTCTCGGCGCGCGTGCAAATTCAAAACAAACGCATCCCCGCCCACCGCCCGCCACCCCGACGACGATGGAACAACAAATTTCCCACTCGCAGGAGTGAGACGAAACGAATGACTCTCGACTCTCTCCCGCGCCGCCTTTTTCCCGCGGACCGAGCTCCGGCTGCCGTAGTGCCGGAAATATGTGTTGCCGTCGCCGGCGGACCAGGCGGGAGACCGGAACCTACCTTTGTTGCCGAGTTCATGGCGCTTCGGGTCGTTTGCACTGCTTTTTTGCCGTAATTTTCTGTTTTGCCTCAGCTCGTAAGCAGCGTTGCCAATAGTTTTCAGAAAATGCGGGATAAACTGTTCTAGCTGGAAATATAGCTTTTTTCCAAGCAAAATTTGGCGGTTTTTTTAGCTGTTTTTGTAATGTATTTGTAAAAAATTTAGGAATTAATTTTATTTATTTTTATAGCTGTTTTTCAAAGGTTTGTTGTTTTTCTGACTACCCAAACAACCTGTTGTTAACCCTTCTGGCATCTGGCATGACCAAGCATATTTAAAACTAGAAGAGGCTATGATATTTGCAACTAGGATATAGCCTTAAATATATATATACAATACCTTATATTAATATTAATCTATCATATTAGTAACAAATGTATTTGTGACCGCAAAGTTTTGTTTCGTACGAAAAATTTTAGTCCCTTGCATAATTAGCAATTCAAATGCTTTTAATGTGAGTTTGAATTAATTAAGCACATCAAATAAAAAAAAATGTCGCAAAAACTGCATTTTATATTTTTTTAATAAACCCCTAAGCTAAAAATATTTTTTATTTAAAACATATGTTTTATGTTTTCTTGCATTAATTAATTAATTTAATTTTTAGCTAGTTTTTTCAGAGTTTAGCTTATTGAAGGGCTCATCACTGAAAACTAAAAGTGACTGCGTTTGGTGCAGAAAAAAATACAGAAAGTGTGACCGTAAAATCTGGTGATAAGAAGAAAAGGTTAACTTTGAATATGTTTTTATAACGACTTTTTCAAACGTTTTTATATGACTTGTACCGGGCGATCGAGATAATAACATCAAAACATATTAATAGTTATTTCGCTGTACCGCCAAATTCCCCCTTACTGCGATGGCTACCAAGAAATGATCACGAGTCAGGAGCAGGAGCGTATCTAATAGCGAATTGGATGCGACAGAACCAGAAGTGGGCAAAGCCTCTGGAGGAGGCTGATGACTCTGGGCACTTCAGCCAGGTAAGCCCTGCATCAGATGCTTCATTTACCCGGCCACCTCTAACCAGTCCAATGAATTGACAAAGAGAAGGTAAGCCGATGCTGATAAGTTGAGCGAGGACCAGCCACCCCATGATCTCCAGAGTATCCGGCAATCATTCTCCCTTTAGTATTCAACGAAGCAGACCCTTAACATTAGCAAGTTGTCCTTTAGTAGAATATTTTATAGCTGGAATCCCCTACAAGATTGTATTTTTGCAGGAGGGCGAGTTTCTGCCACATTTAATCAAGTAGCAGCACTTCACATGCCTCCAGGATACCACGTCGAAATTGGAAGTTGTGACCACGTATGAGGATAACGTGTTGCATGTTAATCCACCTTTCCATAGTTTATCAGCTTTAATTATTAATCAATTCATATTCAGTTCGTTTCCAACACCAATCTCTGTCCCCATGGTCACCAGGGATGCCACCGGAGTACGGTTCAATAACACTCTCAGCTTCCTGGCCATCAATCGGAAGTTGGCCAGAATTTAACATCTACTGATCTCACCCGGCGCTCTTGTTAAGTCCAACCAGACGAAGAAGACCCTATTTAGTTATATATTAAAATAAATTCATCCAGGAAAATTAACAAGAATTTAAACCTTTGTAGAATTTTAATGCAGACTAATGGAAAAATAATTTAGATTAACACGTGAACATAATAAACATAAATAAGGATAACACTTAACGAAATAACCTAATACTTGTATATCTTCGGCACGACCTATTTGGAGAACAAAAATCATCCAAGCCACCGTGTCTCTTAGCCTTAGCTGCAGCTGTACTCCCGAAGCACGTCGATTTCTATTTCTGGGAATCATCCTGGAAACAGATATTCGACATAAAAATATATCAAATAGTAGAAATTAATCTTAGTCCACGCACCGTTTGGGGGTCCGTTGGATTGGCAATCCTAGTGGTGAGATCATGGATCTTTCTGCGTAATCGCTTTTGCTCGATGGAAGCCTTTTGCTGCTCCTTTAGCATCCGGGTCTTGAGCTGTGTATTCTCTGCCTTAAGAGGGTTCTTCATGAGCTCCCTGCTCCATGCAGGGGCCCGGCCCTCTCCTAATTTTAAGAATCTGAATGGACGTTATGTTTCAAGCTTGGGAAACGGCACTCACCCTCTGAGTCCGTCATGGTCCCAGAGTCCCGAAGCTCATTCCAGTAAGATTGCTTTCGGCGCTCATCATGCGCGGTCTTTCTTCTTTCCCTCCGCACCGCGCACTCGATTATGCTCGATTTCTGCAAAGATGATACATTTCAGGATTTAAATCAGAGTTAAGAGGAATGGACCAAAAACTCACCTTTATAACGCCGGTACTAACATTGGGTTTGGGCTCCAAGTTGTTAGGAGTAAGAGGCTTTACAGAAGTTGGAGAAGCTAATGGGCCATTTGACTCAACCGATGAGTTACATCTGTTGATTTTGCTTGCTTGTAATGCAGAGAGTTCATCCTCCAGCTTGCCGACCCTCTCGTACAGAGTGCACTGCTTCTCCTCAAGATTACGCTTGTCCTCGAGAAGACTGGAAATGGTGGCGTTCATTCTCTCCCGTTCTGTTTTGGTACTAGTTTCCTTGGATTTCTGAAATCAGAAATTTCATTCTCTTTTTCAGGAAGTTAAAAGATTATACCAAATATTACCAAGGTTGTTCGTAGCTGCTCAATCTCCTCTGTGAGTTTTACTTTCTGCTCCATAAATTGCCGGCATTTAACGTTGGCTGCTTCAATAGCTAACTTTTGATTAGCTGCTGTGGCTGTGGACTCTCGCAAGGATTCAGCTTCTTTGGTTCTTAGCTTCTCTATGAGTTCAGCATTCCGATTGTCATTCAGATTTAAGAAGGTGATCCTCTCTTCCAGCAGCTGTTTTTCCTTTGACAAAGTGGATATAGTCGATTCCAAGTCCTCCTTTTCTCTCTGAAAACTATTTGTTTTTGTTTCCTATAAAATAATATAAATTGTATTAATAGGTGAACGTGGAATTAATCTTGCTTAGTTTACCAGATCGCAACGTAGTTTGTCGCACTCCTTGGTCAGTTCCTCTAAGGAATGGTGGCCAAGCTCCACTTCCTGCCCCATCTTCAAGATCATTTGGTTAAATTCAGATTCTTTATTCCGTAGCTGCTCCTCCAATTGAGTTTTTGTCTCCTCCAATTCAGAGAATTGAGTTCGCAGAGAGGCGCACAGCTTCTGCTCTTCTTCAAGTTGGTTGCGGAGATTGTGAGCATTCCTTAGCTTCACCTTAAGCTCATCATTATCAGATTCTAGTTCATCCTTTCGCTCTTGCAGGGATTTCATTTTGAGCTGCAACTCGTTTATAGAGCTGTTGAGCTCGGCAAGCTCCTTTTCGAATTTTCCAGCCTGACTGGCCATCTTTTCCTCCACTGCCTGCAGCTGCGTTGTCATAGCTGATAGTTCCGTGCTCGCAGTTTCTTTTGCCTCCAGGGCGTGCTTCAGTTGCGAGCACAGTTCTTCCTTTTCGAGATCTCGACTGGAGATTTCCTTTTTAGAAGCAAGCAGTTGCGACTGAAGGCTGTCCACCCTCTCCTGCAGTGTGAAGGCTACTTCAGTAGCCTTTAAGAGGGATAACTTCAGATCTTCGTGCTTCGAGTTCATTTCGTCAAGGCTAGCTGCCTTGAGCCTAGCACTTTGTAGTTCTGTTTTAAGGCCGTTGATTTTGGCTGTCATAGTCTCGATCTTTTCCTCTAAATCAGACTTCTCTGTTACCCTTTGCTGGCTCATGTCCTCCATTTGCATTTCAAGTCCGTGAAGTCTCCTTAAGGTGCTGAAGTGCTGTGCATCGGCTTTATCGATCTTGAGCTGCAGGATTGATTTCTCCTCCCTCAGGTTATCCGTGTATATAGCTAGCTGGTCATACTTTTGCTGGAGCTCTTGGATCTGTTCCTTTGAGGAGGCCACCAACTCTTTGTGCTCGTTGCTAACGGCCTCCAGTTGAGCCCTTTGTTCTTCCTTGATACGCGCATACTCTTCCTGAGAAGATCTCATCATCGCCAGCTCATCTAAAGCCTTATTTCGCTCGTCTTCGGCTTTTCTGATTTGATTCTTTAAGCCTGTCCTCAACTGTTCTAATTCCATTGAGTGAGCAACATCCATCTTTTTCTGGTTTTCTGCTGCCTCAAGAAGCTTATGTTTCAGGGTATTTTTACAACGCTCAAGTTCTGCCTGGTGCTGGGCCTTTAAGTCGTCCATTCCCTCCTGACTTATCTTATTGAGAGTACCTTTTAACTCCAACATTTCGCGTTTGTGCAGTTCATTACATTTGTTCAATTCCAGGGTATATTCGCGGAATTGCGCACGGTTCTCGTTCTCGCTTCTTTCCATTTTCGCCATGTACTCTAGCTTCAGGACATTAATCTCATCAGTCTTTTGTTTTTCCTTTAGTTTAAGTTCATCTTTGGCTGCCCTCAATGATTCTCTAAGTCCCTCCATTTGTTCTGCGTACTCAGGGGAAGGTACTGTCGTCTCCTGTCTGGCTTCCGCCTGTTTCAGGGATTCGGCCAGCTTTTCATTTCTATCCTGGAGCTGGCCAATCAGAAGAGCGTCGTCGGAAAGTTCCTGCCTCTGGCGACTGACCAGCTGCTGATTTATCTCCAACAATGAAGAATGCTTGCCCATTCTCTTAATTTCGTCTTTTAGCTCGGCAATGTTGCTGTCCCTCAGCTGCATCTGCTTCAACTGCCTCTCCACTTCACTCTGCAGCTCACGAACTGTGCCTTGAAGTTCGTCCTTCTGTTTCTCTAGATATTCGATTTTGAGCTGCAGTTCGTCCACCTTGGTGTCCATCACTCTGTGCTTCAAGGATGCATTCTGTATGATGCTGATGGTTGCCTCTGGGACCTTGTTTAAAAAGTTTTTCTCTACGACTTCCTTCTCCAGTTTAGATATGCTTATGAGGAGCCGCCTTTTATCTCCGGCTTCAAGCTGCTCCTGACTTTTTGCAGCGAAGTGGAGCTTCAGCAGGAGGATGCCATCGATTGCATTCACCTCGGCAGTTTCGCCCTTGATGTGCTTGGGGGACTCGAGACAAAGCTTTAAGGCTGACACGTTCTTATCTTGCTTGTTTCCCGTCTCATAAGGTGTGAAGAGGCGACCCGAGGAGATATGAATCTCGATCTGATAGATTAAATCGGTTAGCAAACTGTTCAAGAAGATCATTGCGAGAGGCTCTTGCTCAGTACTTACGAATGAGGCCTTCATGAATCGGAGCTCCTCCCGAAGACCTTTGTTCTCCTGGGTAGATTCCCATAGCTGCTTAGAGACTCTGTCGTACACTTCCCGAAACTGCTCAAAGTTTGCCTGATAACTAGCGAGCTCTGCCGTTTGACATTCTTGTTTAACTTTAAATTCTTCGGCTACGACTTCTTGGCTGGGAGCTTCCAGTAGTTTACGCTGTGCCTCCTCCACTCGTTCTTTCAAAGTTCCAATCTCGAGCTGGAGTCTTGTGTTGTCGGCCAGCAGCTTCTGGCACTCCTCCTCAGAAGCATTCGAAGTGCGTTCCAGAGACTCGTACTCCTCATGGAGCTTATGGTACTTCTGCTGAATCACATCGTATTCGTCCTGCATGTTATCGAGGCGCAGCACATCCCGCGACAGTACCTTGAGGGACTGCTGCAGCTCCTCTATGGTTAATTCCTTCTCGTTGATGGTCGTGAGCAGGTTAGTCTCTTGCTGCTTGGACTGGGCTTTGTGGGAATCAAATTGCTGCTTCAAGTCCACCGCCATACGGTTCTCCATCTCCAGCCTCGCGATGGTTTGATTCAGCAACTTCACCTCCTCCTCGTATGACTTTATCTTATCATTTGCCGCCTGATTGGATTCAGTAAGAGCTGAAGCCTCCTTGAGGGACTGCTGCAGCTGCTCGATGGTTAAATCCTTCTCGTTAATGGTCGTGAACAGGTGGGTCTCTAGCTGCTTGGACTGGGTTTTGTGGGAATCAAATTGCTGCTTCAAGTCCACCGCCATACGGTTCTCCGTCTCCAGCCTCGCGATGGTCTGATTCAGCACCTTCACCTCCTCCTCGTATGCCTTGATCTTGTCATCTACCGCCTGATTGGATGCAGTAAGAGCTGAGACCTCGGCCTGTGTGGCACCGCACCTATAATTGATTGTTTTTTTATTAATTAATGAATAATAAATGGATATTTAAAGCTATTTCAATGAAACAATTAATGTTCCTGCCACAAACTGGATCTGCTTACTCGGCCAGCCGAAATCTCTTGGCTGTTTTAAGGGAATCACGCACTTATAGAAGGCCGCTAAAAATAGCAACAGCTGGCGGCAAGTTGAAGTTGCAACCGACGAGGTGTGTGGAACAGACAGATATGTATGTACAACTGCAGTCGGGGAATCGTAGAATACGTATATAAACTGTTACTAGAGATATTGAGACTATTTTTTAATTCTTTTAACAAGCAAGAGCTTTTCTCAGCTTAGTAGCTGCGACTTAAAAGGTATTTTCTCTTTGATTTTATCGTTATTAATGAGGTGCGCGCAACTTAAGGTGAGGGTTACGCATATATGGCACTCATTGGACAGACATATAAATTCCAAACTTCAACCAGAGCTACTATTCCGCCCTGGGCTGTCGCTTTATCGATGCAGATCTTTCACTCACTCTCTCTTGGTTGCAGTCAGGCAATCTATATGTGCGTTACATCACAGTCTAAACACGGTGGTGGATCGGCAGTAGGAACGACGTCACCGATCACCCAAGACGAGCTGCCGCGGAGGCGAAGGAACGTGCTGTTAGCCGTTGGATTCCAACGATCTAATTATCAACAAGTTGGCCAGTTAACTGACTGCTCGATCGGCTGCCTTATCGCATATTCAGAGCCATGAAACGATCGGCAGGGCCAAGCGTCATCGCTTCCAGCCGAGTCTATTCGCAAAAACTGGCTCCCACCAGCCGCCCCATCCCGTCGCTCCCGGATTCTCTCAGATGCTTCTTTTTTCAGCTTGTATGAGTGTGTGTTTGCGTTGGCGTTTGTTATTGTTTTCGTTTTCTTCGCGACTCGCCCTGCGTCGAGAAAGCGAAGAGAGCGCGAGAAGACTGTCGGGTAGAGTCTAGTGGAGTGGAGTAGTAGAGCAGTTCGGTTGTTAGGCTTATAGTCACCACACATTCAATCCAAAAGTCAGGTGAGCGGCCGCCAGAGGTGAATTAGCGGATTTAAACGTAATCTAGCAGGTACAGCACAACGTTTAAGCTATGTTGGGGCTCTTCTCTTCATAAAATAAAATTTAACTAAGTAAGGTAACATAAAAAGGTTTACTCACTGTGGAATTGATTGCTTATTCTTATTGGGCACTAACGTCACCTTCGGCACTTTGGTTGGCGAACGTGGCTTCTTTAGCGGCTGAGATAAATCAGTGGTCTTGGAAACTATATTCCGTTGGGAGGCGGCAAGAGAATCTAAACAATATTGTGGCCGAGGCAAGCGACTGTTTTCTGGAATGCCGACTAAGCTATTCTTTCGAGTTTCGAGCTTTGCAGGCAATATGTTAAGACTAGAGTTATAGCGACGCATTGGACTAATCGATCGGGAGAGGATCTTAAGCTTTTCGGCCTCGAATTGACTTTCCAGAGTCTGTAACTTTAGCTGGTTATCTTTTTTCTTCCTTTCTTCAGCGAGCTGATCCCGAAGCTTTTGGATCTCGCGGTCAACCCGCTCTATCATTGTGGCGTCGGACACCATCTCGTTGACCTGCGGCTTGATGCGGATCTTCTTGGCGCGCATGGCGAAGTTCAGTGTGGATTGAGACTCCTCTATGCTCGAGGGTTTGATGGTGCAGATGATGGAGGTAAAGGCATTGCCGCACAGCGACGCCTGCAGGAAACGCGTCAGCTTGCAGTCGCGGAAATTAATATATTTGTTGTCCGCATTATTATCGGACAACTTCTTGACTACGTTGCTGAGGAACATTAGGCTCTTATTGATGTGGCCGCCACCTGTAACTCGAGATCCAGTCGGGGAATCCCCACTTAGTCGCTCGGATCCAGCCAGGTCCACCAGATTAAGAATGCTCTGTAGGATAGAGTCGCTGCGATCGGAACTCCACGACTCGATGATCTGTTTTGGATAAAGATTGTTATGCTGAAACATCAGGAATATCTCAGTAAGGCAACTCACTATCCGAAGGATGGCGTGTGAATGGCCGGAGCGCTCAGGTGAGTGGGCCTCGCCCACGGTGCGCTCCTTACCGACTGGGCAGATAAGCCGCATGAGGTCGTCCTCGCTGGTTATGATGCACTCCTTACTGTTAACCGTCACAATCCCGTTGCCAGCCTCGTGAAACTTGAGGTCCTGGTTCTTCTTGTTGAGCAAGTCGTTGATCTTCTCATTGTAGATCTCTATGTAGCTCGCACGCAGCAGAAAGTCGCGCTTCGTCTGCTGTTCGATCTTCTGGAAGATCTCCTTGGCAGCCAGCACCATTACGCCTGGGTTCTGGCCGTCGCCCATCATGGTGTAGGTTTTTCCTGCGCAGAGCGTCGATCAGCGTCTGTGTGCAGAAGAAGACAATATAAATACTCACCCGACGACGTCTGGCCGTAGGCAAAAATAGTTCCGTTGAAGCCCTGCATGCTTGCGCAGATGATGTGCTGGGCCATCCGGTCAAACACCTCCTGGTTGCTGGCGCCCCCATCGAAGACGCAGTCTGGAGGAAATCGTATCCAGAGGTTACTCTGTAAAGGATCCCCTAAGCATTACTTACCAAAAACAGTAGGTTCGGCGTGGCCGCCCTCCAGCTGGATCGTTCTCCCCTCCTTCACCAGCCAATGGGATGAACGGCCCGGCTCGCAGGGACGCAACTTGATGCACACTTGGATGGTGTTTCCTCCTTTCCCCGGCATTTTATTCTTTGTTTACATAAATAGCTTAACACTTTGAGACACACAGTTTACGAACACACGATTTAGTTTGAATAACAGATGATTGGCATATTTGTTTCTCTGGTTTTCATAAATTCGAACAAATACCGCTTTGCTTTTGTAGTTCGAAACGGAAACTTTGAAAATGCCATAAAAGCTTGTGAGGTACTGCTATAAATTTTGTTGTTGTCCCATAATTTCTCATTTAAAAAATGCTAATATTACAGGCTTTTTAGTTACGTCCTTAATATTGTTAAATATTGAAAAAATTTAGTTTCTAAAAAGTTTAAAGTCAGGATGCAGATTGATAATTTAATAGGAAGTAACGCAACAAAATTGCATTAAAATCAATGTTTTTTAAATTTGTTATGGTTTTTAAACTAGCTTTATAAAAAATCTTAATTAAAAATTATGTATCATCAACTTTTTTACCTTTAATAACACAAATTTGTTTTTAATATCGGAAAACATCGATACCTGAAACCTTTAAAAGCTAGTTCAAAACTGGTTCCATCAGCACAATCGATATTCTTCTTGAACTGGTTCGAAAGTTGACTGAAAGACAGCACGACTCGTTCTAGTGATGGAAGTTCGACAAAAAACCTCGATGTGGACGATATTTTCGATCCACCACTTAGAGTGAGCTTGAAAAAAATTTGATTCTGTGAGCGATCAATCAGTTTTTTCCCAATTTGCATGACTTCGATATAAATTTTCAGAACCGATTGAAACGAAAAAGTTTCAATACTTCTTGGAAAGCGAAATAGAAGAGGTAAATACAAATCTTAACATGTTATATTTATTATATTTTTATGTTTTAAATATATGAAAAGATATATTTTTATTTTCCAGCTCTAAAACATCGGCATAAAAAAAAAATCGGCAAAAAATCCATGTTCGATGTTTTCAGCATCACTAGCTGGTTCAATAATGCCGGAACTGGTTCGTTTGCATGGTAAAGCGGTATTTGTTCGAATTTAACAGCGAAATTGTGAAACAAAGATGTCGATCATTATGCCTTTCCATTAAATATTATGCACAACGTTTAAATTCGTGTGTCTGTAAACAGTGTGTTGTGTGTCGTAACGTTTTAAGCAATAAGCAAAAGCAATAAGATGTCTGCGAAGGGCGCCAACTCCATCCAGGTATGCATCAAGCTGCGTCCCTGCGAGCCCGGCCACTCCTCCCTCTGGCAGGTTAAGGAGGGACGCTCGATCCAGCTGGCGGACAGCCACGCAGAGCCCAGTGTCTTCGGTAAGTGGTGCAGCGATCCTTTATGGAGAACCTACCCTTGATGCCCTTCCCCGCAGACTATGTCTTCGACGAGGGCGCCGGCAACCAGGAGGTGTTTGACCGAATGGCCCAGCACATCGTCCGCGCCTGCATGCAGGGCTTCAACGGAACTATTTTTGCCTACGGCCAGACGTCGTCGGGTGAGTATTTATATCCTCTCTCTCCTGCTTATGGACGCTGATAAACGCTCTACACAGGCAAAACCTACACCATGATGGGCGACGGCCAGAACCCAGGCGTAATGGTGCTGGCTGCCAAGGAGATCTTCCAGCAGATCGCCAACGAAACGGAGCGCGACTTTCTGCTGCGCGTGGGCTACATAGAAATCTACAATGAAAAGATCTACGACCTGTTGAACAAGAAGAACCAGGACCTGAAGATCCACGAGGCTGGCAACGGGATCGTGAACGTGAACTGCGAGGAGTGCATCATAACCAGCGAGGACGACCTCTTGCGCCTACTATCCCTGGGGAACAAGGAGCGCACCGTGGGCGAGACCAATATGAACGAGCGCTCCAGTCGGTCGCACGCCATCTTCCGGATAGTGAGTTGCTTTGGAAACTGATCCCATTTTTTCCAACAACCTAATCTCGATTCCCTGACAGATCATTGAGTCGAGGAAGTCTGACTGTGCAGACGACGATGCTGTAATCCAGAGTGTTCTGAATCTGGTAGACTTAGCAGGATCCGAGCGCGCAGATCAGACCGGCGCCACTGGGGCGCGACTCAAAGAAGGCGCCCACATAAACAAGAGCCTGATGTTTCTAAGCAACGTTATCAAGAACCTTTCTGAGAACGTGGACAACAAGTTCATTAGTTTCCGCGACTCAAAACTTACGCGCATCCTACAGGCGTCGCTGGGTGGGAATGCTTTTACCTCCATCATCTGCACCATCAAACCCTCGATCATGGAGGAGTCCCAGTCTACGCTGAACTTCGCCATGCGCGCTAAGAAAATCCGCATCAAGCCGCAGGTCAACGAGATGGTGTCTGACGCCACGATGATGAAGCGTCTGGAACGCGAGATCAAGACGCTCAAGAGTCAGCTCGCTGAAGAGAAGCGGAAGAAAGAGAGTCAGCTGACGGTGCAGGATCTGGAGCGGCGACTCAAGACTGACATGCTCAAGATCATTTCGAGCACATCGCTGAGTGATCAGCGCCAGCAGAAGCGTCGGCGCACTTGGTGTCCAGCGCCTACGGGCCAGGACGCCTCCCTGCCCTCGCTGACGGGCATACTCAATGACTCTCGTCTGATGCGTCCTTCGAATCTGTCCAACTTACCGAAGCCAACATTTTTCGCCACTTCTAGTAGCGCTTATCGAGAGATAACCGTGCCCAAGACCATCAACATCCTCAGTTCCCTGGATATCACCACTGATGGCGACGGCGAGGTCAACGAAAAATTCGTTCCAGCTGAGTTCGTCAACTTCGATACGCCGCCACAACAGTGCCTGCAGAAGCTCAAGCCGAAGAGCCGAAAGCTGCCGGACTTGGCCTTGACGCCTGTTCCCAATCCGATGGGACCCGAAACGTAAGTACTTCTCGGCTAGTTTCACCAACTCTCTGAGCATCCCTCATCGCACACATCTCCTAACCACGTCATATCACACCTCTGTTCACGTTATCCATTCCCTGTTGTCATCTTCATGTGAAGAGTGGAAAAGATTAAGAAAGAGATCGAGGAGCTTAAAACGTTCACCAGCTTGGAGAAGCACTTTGATGTGGAGTGGACGGAGGCGAAGGTTCTGAAGGAGAATCTGGAAAAGGTCACTGCTGAGCGGGATCAATTAGAGCAGGATTGCTTGACTAAAGCCCAGCGGTGAGTTCAAGTGGCGTTCGTTTGTTACTTTTCCTGAGCTCAATGGATTTGTATTGTTTACCAAGATCTAATTTTTAGTCTAATATAAGCATCCATTGCACATACTAATCCCATAATCATCTTGTACACGAAATTCCAGCAGACATTGGTTGATACTTTACCTAAACTATTATCTTATATTATTCTAGTTGCGAAGCCATGCAGGCCGAGGTCACCACCCTGACGGTAGCCACAGAAGCTGCCAACTCTAAGATCATGGAGTACGAGAAGGAACTGAAGGCTCTGAAACAGACGATTGCCAAGATGGATTTGGAGAACCGCGAGGCCGTCAGCTGGGAATTCCAGTTCGAGGCTTTCAAGAAGAAGTCCAGTCTGCGAGAAAAGGACTTGCTGTCAGCTCTCTCGGAGAAGGAGTTGGTTATTGAAAATTTGCAGAAGAGCCTCGACGACCTATCCCGGGATATGATGCGTAACAGCAAAGATGCTCTCATGCGTTCCATGTGCCCCAATCTAGCCGAGCTCGGAGATATAACCCTCAACGAAACGGACGTCAATGAAGACCCAAAGAAAGCCGAATGCGAGTGCGACAGGCTTCGATCTGAGATAGTTGCGACTCAAGCCAAGTTGGAGACAATGCAGTCGGACTTCGATGTGGCTGTATGCGAGGCGTCCCAGAAGAAAGGAGACTGTGAGCGCCTATCAGCGGAAATTTCCAAAGTCCAAGATAACTTTGAGCTGCTGCAGGGGAGGTACGATGCTCAACAGCAAGCTATTGAAACCATGCAGGCAGACTTCCAGGCAATTCAACAGAAGTACCATAAGCTCCAGGAGGAGTACGAGTCTATGGGACGTACTTCGCACGCCTCTGAGGAGCAGTGCCAGCAGCTGCAGGCTGAGAACACAAGTCTGCGGCTCGAGATTGGAGCTCTGAAGGAGCGAGTGGAGGAGACCCAGCGCAAGCTACTGGAAGCTGCTGGCCAAGAATCCCTTGCTGAAGAATTGAAAGCTAAAAACAACGAACTAAAGGCAAAGTTAGCTGAGATGACGTCCAAGTTCAACGCGATCCAAGACGAATACGACAATCTTTCCAGTGAGCTAATGGAATCGGTGCAGGAGAACGATGCTCTGCGGAGCGAGCTCAAGCAGCGACCCCTTCCTAGCTACGACTTGGAATCCATGAGAAGTTCTGGCGTTGATTCAATGAAAAGTTCTGGCGTGGAAACTGAATTTGGGGAACCAGATCAGGAAGCAGTCTCCCACAATGTTCTCCTCGAGCAGTTTAATAAGCTATCTGAATCGATCCATCAAATCGAATTTAAGAACCTCTCGGGCTTAAGCCGTCTCTTCAGAGTTTCAAAGCCGGAAAAGAAGGACGATAATAATGTAACAGCTCTAAAGCTGTGCTTCGAATCCGCAAAGTGCATCCAGTGCGAAACCGATCAGACGAATGCTTCCGAAGGCATTCCCCTCAAAGGTGTTATAAAACAACAAATGTTCCAGTTTGTGGCACTAACTAAGGAACAGCTTGAAGCCGGAGAGGAGAAGCGACTCCTCAGTATCATATCTCAACTAGAGCAGGAAATCAAGGATAAGAACGAGGTGATGGAGGCCACAGAGGCAACCATAAACGAGATGCGGGAGCAAATGACCAACCTGGAGTCTGAACTCATGGAAAAGAGTCTGATTGTTAACAAGGTTGAGGACTACCAGCGCCAGATCGAGTCCTTGGAAAAGCAGAATGCGGAAATGACCATGGTGTACGAGGAGCTGCAGGATAAAGTTCATAGAAACAGCACGATGAGCGAAAGCCTGCTGCATCTTCTGCCTAATGATGATACCATCTTAGGTTCCCATGAATCGTCTGTCAGGCAATCCGAGGAGGTGGCCTCCCATAAGAAATCCCTCGCAGAGCTCCAAATTAAAGTGTGCGAGCTGCAGGCAGAAGTTGAGAATCAGTTGAAGCAAATGCAGCTCAAGGATAAGATCATCGCCGAGCTAAAAGCCGAAATTGAGGAAATGGGCGAGCGCTGTTTATCTTCGGAGGTAAAGCTAGTCGAGGTGGAAAACAATGCCCGGGAGAAGCAGCAGTTACTGGACCGCCAGAGTCAGAAACTTTCCGACGACGCTCTGCTTATCGACCAACTCCAGGAAAAGAATGCAAAGCTTCAAGAGCGCAACATCAAGGCAGAGGAACTTCTGGCCAAGCAGGAACCGACAACTCCTTCCGCTGAGTACCAAAAACAAGTAGAGGAACTCAGGGAGTCATTAAGTAAAGTCCAAGACGAGCTTATAGCAATGGAAAAGCTAAAGACTGATGAGATAAATGCCCTGCAGCTGGAGTACTTAATGAAAATGGAAAGCATGGAGAGCGAGAACCGTGCGAAATTCCGCGGATACACCCAGGAATTGGAGCAAAGCAAGGATCGGTACAAAAACGATGTGGCAACGTTGGAGGAACAGCTGCTGCAGGCCGAAGAAGAGCTCTCAAAACTGAAGGATCGCCGCCAGACTGATGCAGAGGAGAATATAGTTACTCTCCAAGAAATGCTTAGCCGGATGGAAGAGGAAAGACAACAGGTGACTGCCCAGCACGAAGCGGAACTTGAAGCCACCAGAACAAATCTCGAGGAAAAGGTATCTGAAGCTGAAGCAAAGGTTGCCCAGCACCAATCCAAGCTTCAGGCGATCACCGAAACTCTGGGAGAGAAGCTATCAGAAGCCGATGCAAAGGCTGCCCGGAATCAAGCGGAGCTTGAAACGAGCACGAAAAGCCTAAAGGAAAAGTTAGCTGAAGCCAAAGCGAAGGCTGATCAGCACCAAGCAGAGCTTACGGCGATCACCGAAGCCCTGAAAGAGGAGCTGTCTAAAGCTGAAGCAAAGGCTGCCCAGCAGCAAGCGGAACTTGAGGCGATCACGCAAACCCTGAATGAGAAGCTAGCTGAAGCCGAAGAAAAACAGGCATATATTAATGATATAATAGCTCAAAGGGACGCAAGAGAAGCCGCAGTTGCTGAGCAGGAATCGGCTTTGGATAAGCTAAAGATGGAAAATCAGAAACTACAGGAGCAACTAAAAGTACTGTCACAGGCAAACAACGAACAGCACAGCGAACAGATTGCCTCATCCAACAACAAGATCCAAGAACTTACAGCTAAGTGTGAGCAACTTACTTTGGACTTGAACAACATGAAGCAGGAGAAGATGAAGCTGCAGGCAGAGGTCAATGAAACCAATGTACAGTATTTAAGCGCCAAAAATAGCCTCCAGAAACTCGAATTGGAAATTGATGTTCAAAACCAGAAACAGCAGATATCAGAAAAGGACTTTAAGGAGCAGTGCAAGGCTTTCAATGCCAAAATTCGTGACCTCGAAGAAGCACTGCAAAGTTCCCAACTGAACGCGGTCAGCCATGACGATCTGGTTGTCAAGCACAAAGAGCTGATGGCTTCCTCGAACGGAAAGATTCAAGAGCTCCAAGAAAAGTACGAGCAGCAATTACGTGACCTAGATACCTTAAGGCTGGAGAAGTCAACCCTGCAGGTCAAGATCGATGAAGCCGATGCACAGCACTCCAGCACCTTAAGAAAACTTCACGAACTTGAAATGCAAATGAATGAAATGAGCCAGCAAAGAGTAACAGAGAGGTCTGAGTTGGAGGAAAAACTCGAGACTATGACAGCCAAGATCGGTGATTTTGAAACAGAACTACAAAGTGCTAGGCTAAAGGCTGCTGGCCTAGACGATCTGATTTCGGAACACGAAGGCCTGAAAGTAACCCTTTCTGAAGCAAGGGGAGTGTCCTCCACGCTGCAAGAGAAGGTGGACAACCTTCAGTCGCAACTGCTTGCTTCTGAAAAGGAAATCTCCAGTCGAGATCTCGAAAAGGAAGAACTGTGCTCGCAACTGAAGCACGCCCTGGAGGCAAAAGATAATGCGAGCAAGGAACTATCAGCTATGACATCGCAGCTGCAGGCAGTGGAGGAAAAGATGGCCAGTCAGGCTGGAAAGTTCGAAAAGGAGCTTACAGAGCTCAACAATTCTATGAACGAGTTGCAGCTCAAAATGAAGTCCCTGCAAGAGCGAAAGGATGAACTAGAATCTGAGAATGATGAGCTTAAGGTGAAGCTAAGGAATGCTCACAATCTCCGCAACCAGCTTGAAGAAGAGCAGAAGCTGTGCGCTTCTCTGCGAACTCAATTCTCTGAACTGGAGGAGACTAAAACTCAATTGGAGGAGCAGCTACGGAATAAGGAAGCAGAAGTCAACCTAAAATACTTGGAGATGATCCAGGAAGTGGAGCTTGGCCGCCATTCCCTTGGTGAACTGACCAAGGAGTGCGACAAACTACGTTGCGATCTGGTAAACTAAACAAGATTAATTTCACTTTTCCAAAATAAATCAATTTATATTATTTTATAGGAAACGAAAACAAATAGTTTCCAGAGAGAAAAGGAAGACTTGAACTCCACTATCTCCACTTTGTCAAAGAAAAACCAGCTGCTGGAAGAGAGGATTAGCTCCCTAAATCTGAACGATAATCGGAATGCTGAACTCATAGCGAAGCTAAGAGTCAAAGAGGCAGAATCTGAATCCTTGCGAGAAGCCTCGGTCAATCAAAAGTTAGCTGTTGAAGCAGCCAACGTGAAATGCCGGCAATATATGGAGCAAAAAGTGGAACTCATGAAGGAGATCGAACAGCTTAGAACCACTCTGGTAATATTTAATATAATATAATTGTAATTTCATGGCAGTTTAATTTGTTTGTTTAGAAATCTAAGGAGGCCAGCGTCCTAGCAGAGAGGGAGAGCATGAATGCCACTATTTCTAGTCTTCTCGAAGACAAGCGCAACCTTGAGGAGAAACAGTGCATTCTGAACGACATTGTCACCAAGCTGGAGTCTGAACTCTCTACCTTACAAGCTCTAAAAACCAACAGTTCCTTTGAGTCGAATACATCGTCAAGTTCTGCACCCAGGAAGAGCCTTGATCGCAACTCCACTTCCAGTGTTTCAAGGGTGAGTTTCCAAACGATCTTTTGTTTAAATTTCAATTAACTTCTTCCATATACAGAAATCGACGGGCTTTGAGTCCGAGATGCGGAAGAGTCGACGGCTCTCGGCTCATGACGAGAACCGAAGGCAGTCCTACTGGAACGACGTTAGGGATTGTGGCACCATGACAGACCCAGTGGGTGAGTTCACCTTCATGAGCTTCCAGCTCCAGCAACCAGCAAATTGGTTATTTCCGATTCCAGACAACAACTGCAACTGCACGGAGCTTGATAGTAAGCTGCAGGCTTGCCAGCAGGAACTATTCATTCGCGAGAGCCAGGTTACTGCCTTAAACATGGAGCTGAAGCACCATCCTCTGAAGGACGAGAATGCGCAGCTAAAGAAAAGGGTGCTGGAGGAGCAGGAGAAGGCTAGATCTGAGCAGAAGCGGCTCAAGATGAAGATTCAGGATCTCAATGCGAAAGTCAATGATCTCTCGAATGCTGCCAAGGCGGCACCTGCTCCAGTGCCTGAGCCTAAGCCGAGCTTAGTGCCTCCACACGCGTCGGTCCACACACAGACAGATCTCTGTCAACTGGAAAAGAAGTATCAGGATGCTCTTGTTTTGCTGCGCTCCCGCTACCATCTCATCAAGGATTTGGAGGAGAAGTTGAAGCAGAACGAGAACACAGACACGTCCAATGTATCATCCCTGACCAGTGGCAAAATCCATTCACTTACGGTACGTCTCAGTTGTTTTCTTGGCTGACAAGTTGCTTATGTGAAAATTTAAATTGCAGAAACAATGCGAATCTCTAAAGAAGGAACTGGCGGCTGTCAGGGAAAAGTATGAAACGTCGAAACGTGTTTTGATGATGCGCAAGGATGAAATGATCAAGATGCGCGATAAGCTAGCTGCCTTCGAATCAGCTGCTGCTGCACCGAAATAGGCAGTTTGCCTCCTCTTTAGGTGTATATATGTATGTTAATCAGTCGGAAACTAAGTCATCTTTCTATGTCCTTCGGCCGCTAGTCGGTTTTAGTGTTTAATAAGCAATTTATTTGTACATTGCTTAGCATTTATTTATCCTTACCTTTTTAAGTAATGTATCTGCCGCCCAATCAGCGCCTGAAATGCAAAAAGCCATTCAGGAAAAACGCACAATTTGTTCTTCATAACGCGGCTTTATTGTAATGTCAATAAATATTTATAACTTTCTAAGCACATGGATGTCTACTTATATATTGCTTATGTAACGACTTTTAACTAATAGATTTTAAGCTAACGTCCTAACCGAATTGCATTAGCCTTTTAATGCGTTTTAAGCCTAGGAAAATGCGAACTATTGCACTCCACCTACGAGAGAGCGACAAGGATAACCGAAAAGTACAAAAAACGGATTAAATCAAAAGAGTTAAGATACACTCGCATGTACTTTTATTACATTTCTTCTTTCATTCCTTAATTATTATGCTAGGTTCGGTGACTCGTGAGTAAGAAAAGGGTCGTTCAAGTACTCGAAACAAGCCAAGTCAGGTGAGTTAGTTCCATGTTCGAGACAACGATTGCAAACTTATAAATAAATTACACATTTAAATTAATTGAGGTAGAAAATTACTAAAGTAACACATGTGTTTGTTGCTGGTTATATAAGGCAAGTGGTAGCGACTCTTGTAGAGTCTGTCTCTGTGCTCGTCTTCGATTGAAGCTAACCATAAACCTAGGATAACTGAGGCTCGAGAACTAAATACATACAGGAAACGCTTAGTTACATCTATCTATGTCTTGCTTGCAGTGCTCTGCCACATAAACTAGCTAAACCTATTTTTATATGTATATATGTGTATGTATATAGGATCCGCATAAGCGGGGATCCACCGCCGAATGCTGAGTATGCTGAGGTATTCAATTCTCTCTCTTTTTGACAAATAAGTACAGGCATTCATCCATATGTATTCTTAAGTGAGTGTGTGTATATACGTATACCGAGTGTGTGCACTGTATACCGTGTAGTATAGTATATAAATAATCAATTTTTGTTATGCTGATCTGCCACCGTGGGATGATGGGCAGATCCTAAAACTACGGGCAGATATCTGCTCTTCAAAATTGGCAAGATTCCTGGAGATGTGGAGTACAACAGGACCAGTCACAACTCGTGGAAGTATCGGGGTTCGTTTCAGGATTTCAACTCTGCTGTCGCTGGCTGAGGTAGTTCGGTTGAGTGAGTGGTTCGGATTGTGTGTGTTTCTCCTGAGATATGGTAAGCACTTTGAATCGATCGACGGAGTGGCAAGACTTGGAACTGGAAGGCTGTGGCATCCATGGCACATCTGAATTATCTGCTGTCGTCTCGTTTGGTACAATACTAACATACGTAAGTGTTAAATGCGACGGATCGTTTTGGGGGCTGCTACGGCTTCGGGTCTAACATCGATATATCTTTATATGTATTTACAGGCTTCGCTTTCAATGTGAAATCTAGCTTACGACTCTATATATAGTACGGACTACCGTTTATACGTTTCTTTCTCATGCGGGATGGGCTGTCTGGGGGCTGTCGCTCTTGCCGCTACTTGCTCTTCTTCCTCCTCTCGGCTCTGCGACTTGTATACACAGCAGGTACTTGTGTATATATAAATATATATATATATCGGTTTAGGTTGGTAGTTTAAAAAGCACAACATAGAATTCTACTAGGCCAGCTCTGGCAGCGGCACAAATATATATGTTTTTAGTCCTATTCTAGTACACTATCGTATTGTATCGTATCGTACACATAAACTGGTATACATGAGGATAAGGCTACTCGTTACATATGTTCCATGGGTAATCGGTATACAACTGTTTGTGCTCGTGTTTTTTTTTTATCGTATTTCATATTCATCGTAGTGCTGCTCCTATGTATTGTGCACGCCCTCGTCCTCCGAGTAATTGTCCTCGGCATCGGAGTTGGCCACCTCATGGTTGCTGCCCGACTGGTTGTTGTCCAAGCCCAGGTCCATCGGCTCTGAGCCATCACGCCTCATTTCGCCCTCGTGGTCCGCCGCCTCCTCGTGTCCCTGCATCCGTCCGGCCGAGTTGAGGGCCAGCGGCCCGTGGCCGTGCGGCGAGAGGCTACCTGGACCCTGGTCGTGCCGCATTATAGGTTCTATGGTCAGTCCGGGTCCGCTCTGGCCGAAGGCTGGATTTCCGGCAGCTAGCTTGCTCAGATCAAACTGTCCGGGCAACAGGCCTGGCGGCAGGCTGTCCAGGCTGTGTCCCATCGCATTCAGTTGGGCCATCTTGGCGCGCAACGCGGCAGCGGCTGCCTGCTCCTGGGACATGCCCATGCCTGGAATTAAGAATAAATAACTTAAATTATTAAAATGATACTTAAAGACTTATGGAAGTGGGTTAAGATTCGGTAATATTAGAGTAGGGAACACTAGAAAACAACTGAAAGATCACTCACCAAATGTGTTCTCCGTGATAAACTGCAGATAGGTGTCCAGCAGGGACTGACCCGCAGCATTGCTGGTGGGTAGCTGTACACCCAAATCCTTGGGCTGGCCGAGAGCAGCCGCCGTGGCCGCCGCTGCAGCTGCCTCGTTTCGCATCCTGGCGTGACCAAAGTTGCTCAACAGACTCTCATGGTAGCGGCTAAGGTCGCTGCTGCTGCCCATCCCGTACAGACCGTTGCCGGTGGTAAGGTCTTCGGGATCTTCATCCGAATCTTCGGCATCGTCCAGAGGTCCACCGCTGGCGTTGCTCAAATCCAACTTGGCCTGGCCGCTGCCACTGCCACCACCGCCGCCGCTGCTGCCACTGCCGCCGGTGGGCGAGGCCCTGGCCCTCAGCTCGGCTGGGGAGATCTTCACGCCCGCCTTGGCCAGCAGGCGGGAGGCGAGCTCGGGATCGAAGGCACTGGGCATGGGCAGCACGGGCAGGTCCTTGGTGGAGATACCGCGGTGCTGGCGCGACATGTGCGAGTGCAAGGAGTTGCGGGACTTGGCCACAGTGCCGCAGAGAACGCACCGATAGCCGGGACAGACGGTGTGCTTGTCCTCCAAGTGAGTGCGCAGTGTGTGGGCCGAGCGGTAGATCTTGCCGCACTTGGGGCAGGGCCGGGGATCGGTGGCGCGTACCCTCATCTCCAAGGAGCGGCGGGAAACTGTAAGATACAACAAGAGATTCATTAGTTTTGTGTTGGATAGAATTAACCGGGAGAGATGGACCAATGAAAAGCCAGCTAAAGTCTTCGTTTGCTCTTTATTGTTCTCCAAAATAGATTTGCCGCCTCCGAACGAACACACATTCCACTAGGCAACGCAGATACAAG
The DNA here is from genome assembly GCA_008042585.1 of Drosophila punjabiensis. Classification (NCBI taxonomy): domain Eukaryota; kingdom Metazoa; phylum Arthropoda; class Insecta; order Diptera; family Drosophilidae; genus Drosophila; species Drosophila punjabiensis. Next base: position 35,363 of record VNJR01006254.1, on the reverse strand, counting down.
ATACTCGTACTAGATACATTCGGTTTGCCCTCAAACAATTTTGCAAACTAAAATGGCATACAAACTGTGGTTGTGGCACACTCTCGCGTGCACGTATGGCTTTTAGGCTTTTTTTTTTTGTTTATAAACTACAATTGTAAAACTGTCCGCATCGAAATAGAATTTGTATTTAGTCGAAAATCGTATCTCGATCGAACTCTCGTTCTTATGTATTTTTTAGTTTTTAGCAATTTTTGCTGGAGTTTCGGTTTTAGTTTTTAGTGTTATTTTTTGATTAACATTATAGGAACCTTTTTACGTATGTCTGCTCTTGGAGTGTTATGCCGCCAATGGAATCGAATTACAGTTTAGTTAACACAAGTAAAATCAACAGAATATCTCCTCGATTTTTGAACTTTTCTCTAATACAAATCGATTTTAGTTCTATGCTCGCATTTACTTTCAATGCTCAACTTTAGTTTCAGTTGTTATTTGTTATTATGTTTTCGTTTATTCTGGTTTTTTTTTTGTTTTGGTTTTGGCTAAAAATATATTACGCAGGCACATTCTATTTTGTTTCAGTATCAATATTCATAATAGCTACTTTATATACTTCTATATATCATGTTTCTTTGTTTGCTCGTTTTCAGCTCATTATCTACATAGTTATCTCACCCTCTATGGCTTAATCGTACGTATTCGCTTATGTAACTCTATGAATTAATATTATTATACTTCGTGTGTATTTCTTTGGGTTTCTTTGCTGTTTATTTTAATACTGCACATGCTTTGTTGGAGCCGAGTCTCCTACACAGTTTTTTCTATCTTCCACACTCTCTCTCTCAGCTAACGTAAAGGAATTTAAAGTTTGAGATTTTTAATATAGTTTATCGCATATAGGAACGTAATAATTGTTGCAAGTATCCTAGCCCAAAGCGTTCATCTAGCGCCGCCAGTTCAAAAGTCTCTAGGGAATCATTCTGTTTCTCAGCTTTTACTTTACTAATCTCTCTTCTATAAATTAAGCTCTAAAAATCAAATAAATTAAAAAATTTCCTGCAAATGAATAAATAAACATCGAATGAATATTCTGAAGATGAATACACAAAATGAACTCTCTACTAACTGGGTTTTACTAATCTCTCCCCTATAAATGAAACTCTAAAAATCAAATGAATTAAGAAATTTCCTGCAAATGAATAAATGAACCCCGAATGAATATTCTGTAGATGAATACACAAAATGAACACTCAATAAGACCCAGTTATTCCCAAAGTATTATAATCGGAATCCTTTTAGTGACTTATACGTTTTTATAAAATGGAAGAAAAAGGAAGAAGACTTTGATGAATGAACAGCAAGTGAATTTTCTGCAAATGAACACCTTAAATGAACAAATACAATCAAGAAATAAACTCTCAATGAATCCTAGTAACTATTCCCATATCCACACAAATCAGAAACTCTAATTAAACTGAAACCTTTTTATAACCGGGAAATAATAAAGCTAGAAGCCTTCGTTTGACTGACTGGCGGGCAGGAAGCGTTTGCCGCAGTTGGCTTACAGGCAAGGACCTTTCTCGTGCGCTTACAGTTACAGTTAGTTATAGTGGACTCCGACTTGGATTTGGACTTGGACTTGGACTACTTTTGGCTATCTACGATAGATGCGAGTGTCTCGAGACTGGGTGTGTGTGTGTTTTCTATTTTTTTTCGGCTCGATTGCGAGTTAGATTCGATTTATTGTCGCCATTGACTGACTGAGAAGCAGCAACCTAGAAAGCTTTTAGCGGGACTACCCGGAGTGACATTGGCTCGCAGCCTCGCAGTTTCATTTGAAGTCGGGACCGCCGGCAAAGGGACCGCCCGAGGACCGCATGGCCTTCATCTTCGCCCACTGCAGCGTGTGCTTGATCCGCATGTGGTTCCGCACAGAGTTGGGATGCGCAAATCGGCGCCCGCACTCGATCACCGGGCAGACGGGACTGTCGCGCGGATAGTGGCGGTCCAGGTGCTGCCGGAAGACACGCTGCTCCAGCGGCGTCTCGCATAGCGGGCAGGGCAGCATGTAGTTGCTGCTTCCGGCTCCGGCCGCAGCTCCACTTCCGTTTCCGCCGGGAGCAGAGCTACCGGGTCCCGGTCCGGGCCCGGGTCCAGCCACCTGACCAGGCCCACTGCCATTATTTCCGGGACTAACCGATGCCGCTGTGGCATTCGCAGCCGCCGCTGCAATGGTGTTCTGAAAGAGCTCCGGAAAGTCCCGGGACCGGCTCAGGGCAATGGTCCTGGCCATGAAAAGATTGGCTGTCAGCTGCTGCTGGTGCGACACGGACACCGACTGCTGCAGTTCGTCCAGATATTGCTGCTGCTGCTGCTGCTGCTGGTGTTGCTGGTGCTGCTGGTGTTGCTGTTGATGCTGCTGCTGCTGGTGCTGCTCCTGCTTCATGAGCAGCGTCTGGTAGAGCGTGGACTCGCTGTCCTGGCGCGTTCTCTTCATGGTCAGCGATATGGCCGATGAGGCCGACGAGGAGCGATCATCATCCTGCTGGTTATTGCCGCCCCCGCCACCGCCACTGCAGTCCATCTCCTGCTCCTCCTCGCTGTCGTTCCAGGAGCGTGCCGAGGGCGTGGGCGAGGAGTTGGCCGATCGGTTTTTCTTGCTGTTATTATTGTTGTTATTATTGTTATTGTTGTTGTGGTTGACACGATGCTGATGGTGCGGATGATGGTGCTGGTGGCGAGGATGCGGCTGGTGGTGATGGTGCGGCTGATGGTGGCTGCGGCGCTGCTCGAGCAACTGACGCTGCTGCTGGTGCTGCTGCTGCATCAGCTTGGCCAGCTTGCTGGCCGATGGACGTCGGTCCGCGGCATGGGCCTCGTGCGGGTGACTCTGACTCTGACGCTGGCGCTGCTCCTCCTCCGCCGTCTCCGGCTCGATGACCTCCTGCTTGATGCCGCTCTTGGCGCTCAGGAATGTGCCTGTGCGTTCCAAGCGAGGAGAGAACGGGGTAGTCAATGGGAAATCAAGAATCAGAAGCTAAATAATCATTTCTATATTTTTTTTCATTCAGCAGCTTCAATTTTGATGTTCAAGTGTTTTAAATTTTCTTTTTTTTTTCAGTGTGTGTGTTTTTATTTTTTAATTCCTTTGTAAGCAGCAGCAACAACAACAACCAGAGCTGAATTTGAGCGATTTTGTTTTCAGTTTATAGTTTATATATATTTATGGCCAATTTTGTTGAGTTTTTTGGGGGTTTTGTTGCTTCAACTACTCCTTGAATCGAAAGTACACACACACGAGGTATCTGGAGCCAATTTTTGGTAACATTTTCATGGTTTGCCAATTTTTTATATATACTATTTTCAGATATATAATATTTTTAAGACTATAGCTAATGTTTCTACAAAAATGTCTCTTAAATGTAACAGGCAGGCAGGCAAAATAAATATAAATGATCATATTATATTACAAGAATTGCAGGCAATATGGAAACTAAAAATATTGAACTATTATTTACAGTATTTTATAGAGAAAGTGCAGTGAAACTCACTTAAAATAATTATATTCTGGAATTAGCTGGGAAATAAGTAAAGTAATACCGATCGGCCAAAAAACTAGCAACAAGTAAATATATAATAAATGTTATAGAATTTTATGTATTCTTATTTCTTCCTTGACATCGAATTCCTTATTTAAATAATGACTTAGAACTTCTGAAACTGCAAGACGCACCGTATCGAGTGACTTATAGAGAATGGAGGTTGGAGGAGATTGGGGTTGGGAGGTGGCTAGGAAAGGGTGAAGAGCCATATCGCGTGTTATGGAACCATTGTCAGATTGGACAGGCGTACGACTCTATATGCGAGCTGCGATTGTGCATATAGAACGTGTCTGTGTATAGCCCATATCCGATCCTGGTGGCGTGCAGGAACACACCTGGCCCCGTACCCGTGACCGTAACAGATATTATATCTTTTGCATTCCGCCCGCTCCCATTTACAGTGCCATTTCCATTTCCACTTCCATTTTCACAGCCCGGGGGCTTCGTTTCAATATTCGATAATAATAAATATTGAAAAATAAAACGCAATTTAATGTCTACGAAATTGCCAAGGCCCATGCCCAATATTGAGTCATTTGTGGGATTGGACCTACATAGTGGGTGCAGGAGGTCATGACGCAAGGCGACCCCAAAAGCAAAAAAACAAAAAAAAGAAGAGAAAGAGAAAACCGAAATCAAATTAAACAATTTAGTTCTGCCTTTGTGCGTGACAACTCAAGGGAGAAGGCAAACAATCCGACTGCATGAATATATCAAGTGAAAAACACAATAAAATCCAATCGAATAAAATGCAGAAATACAATATGCAATATGCAGTATGCAGTATGCAGTGCCAGCTATCTAGCCGGCTCTGTCTGGCGAATGAGCTTGGCATGTGCTTAGATGCACATGAAACATGCATGGCCGCATCGCAGTTTTCTTCAGTGAGCATCCCGATTGGCCAAGTGCAGCCAGGACATGCGAGGAGGAGGATGGTAGTGGGTCTGGGCCAGAGCTAGGACCCGGCTGCCGATCGCCTTTGACCAGCCAAGCAGATTACGAATTTGTCACATTTGAGGAGACCGAGCGAAGCGAGAGTGTGTGTCTGTGCGAGTGACAGGCACAAGAACAGGACAAGAGAGGACATTGTGTGTGTGATGCCTTCCCCCCGTATCAAATCAGGCATAAGATTTACACATCCTTCCAGGCCAGGTGCATTTTTCGTAAAGGATGCGTTTTGGACAGGAATTAACTCCCCCCAAAGAGGACCCTTCTGTGTGCGTTGGTCTGTGCGTAATTTCTCAGGCTCGTCCTTTTTATTTTTGGCCACCTCTGTGGCTGTGCATAATTAATGAAATATAAAATGCATAAGTCTAATTTTTCGCAAATAATTATGCATCGGAAATGTCTATTTTTGTAATAAATAAATGGGAGAAAGGCTCAAAGAGCTGAGCTGAGATGACAAGAATTTGTGCCACAATTGAAGGATAAACAAGTTGGGAAATTTTAAAAGTAGTTTGTTAAGTTTGTTAAAATTTATACCTTAAAATATTTAAAATTTACCTAATGAAAGAATTCATTTCCATTCCGAAGATTAATATCAAAATAGGCAAGTCTTTAGACTTTGAAATGATCTGCTTTTGGCTTTTGTAATTGTTAATTTCCGTTCACAAAGTCCCCCTTTGTGCGATTAAGGATATTCCTGGGCGAGTCCTGGGCTTGGTGAGCACCTGCCACTGGCCCATCAATTATGGCCGCATGCGAAGGCATAGCCATAGCCATGGCCTATCGGGTTATGCAAGACATCGGACAACGCCGTGGCCTCCGCACCCACATCAATTACCAGCGGAGCATTCAATCGCAGCGCAACGATGGAGTGGGACTAGGACCCGTCCAAGTCTTCGCTCCGAGATTCTAGGACTCGCATGTCGCGGCCCTGTTAGCGGCAATAGAAATTAGCTTTATTAAAGATAAAGCGGCGACGCGACTCGGGTAACATTTCCTTTCGCGCCAAGGAGCCATTATGGCTGCGTCCCCTCTTTCCGTTTTGCATTTCGAAAATGAACTGCAGAATGTGGCGGAGAAGGAGGAGCTGGTGGAGGTGCCGGCAAATAATGAATTTTTCCATATAAATCACTCGCGTCAATGGGCCGGGCCCATTGATATTATGGCAATGGTCCTTTTGGTTGCTTCGTGGCCGAAGTGTGTAAACATTTCTGAGCGCCGCTTTGTCCCTGTCCAGGGGTCAAAAAAGGGTTGACCGCGTCCAAGGGTGCGTCGTAGGTGTGTTTAACGGTCATTTCTCGATGTCTTGCGATCGTTATCACCTCGCTTATTATTATTATTGTTATTGCTGCTATGCATATTTCGCAGGCAAAGCCTCTCTGTAATTTTTTTTTGTCCGTCCCTTTGTTCTTATTGGAATTTATTACTTAATAAGTTTTCTTTTTGGGGGAAAGCAGGGAGGTAGGAAATGGCTTTTCTTGTTAGGGTTTGCTTTTGGGGTGCCGCCCGAAGTCAGTCAGATTTTTACGAGCGCTCAGCTCAGCAATATTTCCATCGCTTTTTGAATTTTTGAGAGTGACCACCAGGAATCGGTTCGGCGAAAATCTTGGCCAGGATAATAAAACTATAAAACTTTGGCGGGTATGTTTGGGGGAAACGTACGAGAAACACTGGGTTTTTATTAATTTTTATGGTCGCCGTTTTATTTGCGAATTTGTGCCATAAAACGGGTCAAGTATCTGACGGATATAAGATACAAATTGGCCTGCCTGCAGTTTTACGATCTCCGCCGAAATAGTTGTGATTGAATTATGGATAAAGTGGATTACTCACCCAGCAATTTCATATGCGACCAAGTGTCGTAAAATCGCTGACCGAATTCATTAGATACGCACTTTGAGCCCCTCCGCTCTGCCGCAGTTAATTAGCTTTCGGCTTTATCCCTTCCCGATAAAGGAGGAAGGGGGCCCTAGATTTATCTGCCAAGAACCCACTTTAGATTGCCAGCAACTGCCCAGATGTCAGACGACACACGCCGGGACAATCCATCTCTGCATTTGTTTATCTTATAAATAAAACGCAGCCACAAAAGAAACACACAGCAAACGAAAAAAAAAAAATAATAAAACAAGAAAACAACAACCAAAACAGAAAAAAAATGGCAAAGTTTTGTCCGCTGAGTAGCGGGGGCGGGGGTCGAAAGGGGGCGGGGCCAGCGGCACGTACGGCCAGCCAAAAGCCAAACGAAATGTTGTTTAAACTTTGCAAACAAGTTTGCTTGTTCGCCTTCTTTTCTTCCACTTTTTTCGCTCTCTCTCTCTCGGAATACTCTGCCAAAGTGTCTCTTGGTTAGGAGAAGAGATACAAAACAGGAATAAATAATAAAAAATAATAATAAAAATATATACCAATTGTATAAGCTTTAAAGGAACACATTTTCACCTTATTTAAGTTAGTAAAACATTTTAGATTCCTTTCTTATTTACTCATTTTTAAAATAGTTTAAAAAACTGTAAGATATTACTAAACTATAAGATGTATCTTAAACTGTAAGATATTACCTAACTCTAGGATTTATTTACATATTTACTCTATTTATTATCTATTTACTCTTCCTCAAAATAGTTTAAAAAGCTTAAAGATATCACCTAACTGAAAGATGTATCTTTTACTGTAAGATATTACCTAACTCTGGGATTTATTCAATTTTTCTATTTGTCTTTTCAAATCTATTAAAGAGAGCTTCTTGGAGACATCTATAATATCTAAAATTTATAGAAGATCCCTTTAAAACATCCCCTACTTTGAAATTAAACCTAGATTAAGCACTTATCCTAGTTACTCCCAGAACTTATAGAGTATTAAGGGTCTTTGGTACCCTTTTTTTGCACCTTTTTTTTATCTTATTGTTGTCCCTGCATACACATGCACACAAGTACGTGTGGGCGACTTCGGTTCGCATTCCCTCATAGATAGCATTTGAAATTGAAAGCGAAATTGCCGTTGAGCATGTGTGACGACAGTGGAGTTCCGCACGGAGGTGGAGGTGGACACCGAGTGATATATGAACTGGCAGGCGGTGGCCCCACGCTTTTCCCCACCGAAAAATACCGACATCAGCAATGACATCGCCCATCGACAGAGGAGCAGCATCAGAAGCAGCTTTGGACAACAACAAAAAATGGTAAGTGACGCTTTGGATGCATATTCAAGGCGGACACATGCCAAGATCGAGTCGAGAAGTTTTGTGTGTGCACACCGGGATGGGGGATGGGGATGGGGATGGGGATGGAGGGATGGGAGGATGGGCTATGGGATATTTGGGGATTGGAGGATATCAAGGAATCCAGGATGCGGGAAAAGCTCGACAGCTGCTCCTTGGCCTGTGACGAATGTTGATGGCCCCGGCCGATAATGCCGTTTGTTTGTCTGCATTTTCTTTCTTTTTTTCTTTTTTTTTTTTTTAACTTTTGAAATGAGAAAAGTTTTAGTGCGGCAACGTGTTTTTAATATGATTGAGAGCAGATTTTTGCGTCCTTCGAAGCAACTGGAGGACAAGTTATTGCGATCAAATTTGGGGTACTACTCTTAGAGGATAATGGGATAGGAACCGAATGAAGTGGATGTTTATTATTGGAAACTTAAACTGAGAAACATGAAAATAATAATAGAATTGCATTCCAGCTAAAATTATGATTAGATTTTTGTACAAATTCAAACTCAGGGGGTTCGACTATTAAAAACTAAATTATGTCGAATTAATAATTATAATAATACTGGCTTAGGATTTTTTGACACTTTATTAAATTTTGATCACATGATGTTTTACTCGATCTAAACCAGTTCTGCTTATAATATGTTGATTAGGAGAAAAGAATAGAACAAAAATGTAACTTAACCGTAAAACAGGAAGCACTCTACATAAAATACAATCCCAATCTAAAGATATCAATGAAAGATTTAATTTATAAATGAAATATGCATTCAAGTATTCCTAATTACCATTATTACTTGATTGACACCTATTTGTAAATTAATAGAAATTCAAATCCAGAACGCGTTCTCTTAGTTCTCGCAAAAAGTGTTGCCTACTTAGGCGGGCACTTGCAAGCCCAGAATCGGAATTAGCCCCGTTTTAAGCGGCGGAGCCAAGCTGGTGGTGGCCATAAATTAGTCAGTCGGGGCCCAATGTGGAGATGGCGGTCCAGTTGGGACACACAGCCCCACACCCACTCAAATACACACACACACATACGAAGATAAAGCGAGCGAGCAAGTTAAAAAGGATAAATCGCTTGTGTTCATCGCTCTTCGCACATAATAAATGTATCTTTTACTTGCGCCGCATGAGGAGCGTAAGTAACTCCCTCCGTGAGGCCGCCCAAGAAGTCGCCCCCCACAAAAACCACCCACTCACACTCACACTCACACAAGCATCACACAAGCAGAGAGCAACACAGACACTCGCTCATGTATGAGTTGTATATAAAGTTAACAGCATTTGGCTATCTTTTTGCAATTGATGTATTACACATAAAAGTTTTCAGCTCTCGCACACAGGCTCACTCGAGCATCCATGTACTATATATTATCTATGCCCCCAGCTCCCTCACATGCCCCCCTTTCCCCCCCTTTCGACTCTATATATGTGAGTGTGTGTGTGTGTGTGTGAGGGCAAGTCCAAGACATTCACGAGACCACGTCCGCAAACAAAACGCACGCATACAATTACAAAACTGATACACGTATACGTGTGTCCCTCATGCCAGTATCATGTATGTGTGTCTGTGTGAGAATGGTCGAGCTTAGGGGGGAGGGGGAGGAAAAGGGGAAGGGGAAGGGGGTGGGTTCGGGGCAAGACAGCAAAGGAATATTGTTAACCGACTACAAAATAAATACGAAAACTTTTAATGCCCCCGGCTGCCGAGGCAAACGTTGAAAAATGCTTTGCCTTCGTCTACACTCACATGGATATAACACACACACACACAGAGCACACACTCACTCATACACACAGACAGACAAAGGACAGCTGGGACGGACACACGAACGTCTTCGGACTCATTGCCACTTGCAAAACCCAACTACATACAGACAGACCGACAGACAGACTTCAACTACACACGAACACTTTCAGGGGCGTAGCAGGGGGAGGAGGCTGGTGGGGGAGGTCTTAGCAGTCCTTTATCCTGCCAGCGCTCCCACCCCTTGGACGTGGGTGTGCGTGTAAGGACATATGCATGCGAACCCTTCGTCCTCTCACCCACGCGGCCCCATAACTCATCTATCAATTTTCACGTACTTGGACCGCAGTTGCCTCTGCCCCTTAGCTCCTTCGTCCTGCGTCCTTCGTCCTTACCCGCCTCTTTCGCCCAAGCAGCTTGGGTTCGGCGATTGTGATTGTGTGTTGGTGTTGTGTGTCTGGACCGAAGAAGAAGAAGGCGTCTTATTGCCGAAATGTTGCCTTTTGCCATCTTCCCCGTGGGCCAAGAAACTTAAGCGCACAGTGGTCCAAAATATTCAGAAATATGTTAATTATAGCAATGAAATTTAGAACAATAAACCAGCTGAATTATAGCAATGAAATTTGGAACAATAAACCTGCTTACTGAATGATACTAATTACACATTTGACAACGGACCAACAAGCAGGAAGCACCTTCAATGGAAATCTGTTGTAACAAAGCCTGATTCCAGAAACTAATTATAAAATCTATTATTATGATGAATCAATATTGTATGGACTATAATTATAATTTAAATCAAAATCCTTTGAATGATAATAGCATTTAATTAGTTGCCATGAAAATTTTATCACTTCTTTTCAAGTTAATTGCGTTAATTGGTTATATTTATTAACTATTCAAATGACTTATTTAAATTTTATTTACTCTTACTTTACTTTTTATTTGTGAATGTTTTTTTGTTGAGAAAAGTTTAAATACAGTGATTATTAATGATTTTTCAGTCTTAATAAAATTTTATTAATTTATATATTTTATATAGTTTCATAAATATAAAACTATAAAATTATTTTATTTTTATTTCATCAAGAACTTTGTTAAATTATTACTTAATTTAATTGAGTTATTTATGTATTTTTCTACGCCTTTACCCCCTTTCAAGATCTCATCCCACTGTCCTCTTTGTGCCTGGTTTAAAACCGAACCCGACTCCTTGGGGTCCTGTGTACTTAAAGTTTTCTTCTCCACATCCGCACACACACACACTCACTCACTTACCCGCACAACTACACATACACATAGCAAACACACACTACACTGGCACATACACTACTCCAGGCACACAATACAAGAACGGACCCAACAATGAAAGCTGACAGCCCCAAATGTCATTCTATCTTGGCGGTCATTAGAACGGAGTTCACAAGGTGAAGGGGAGGTAGGAGGGGGGAGGGAAGAAGGCGGGGGAAGGGTTGAGCCAGGACACGGGAGGCAGGCAGTTCGGTGAGCGATGTTCCCTTCCGCCCTCTAGAACGTCTTCTTGGGCCAAGATTATCTCCTTTACTTTTGGTGGCAAGAAGTTTTTGCCATCGTTTCCCTCCCCCCCCTTCTGCTAACCCACCAAGATATCCTTGCTTCTTGGTCCTTGCTGCTGCTGCTGCTGCTGCTTGTTCTTCTCCGTTGTCTGTTCTATTCGATTCGGTTTTTTGGCTCGGTTCTGCATGAAGTATTTTACTCTTTTTCCATACACTCTCCGCTCGCTCTCTCATACACACACACACACACACATTAAGTTTGGCCCATTGTTTTTCGTTGTCCTTGTTGCCTCATGCAACTAAACACACACATACATAAAGGAGACCCTTATGTGTCTGTGTGTTTGCTATTGATGCGGCTAGTTTGATGTATTACCCCAAAAAACGAAATGTCTGTATCGCTTATGCGGGGCTCTACAGCCATGGAATGGAATAGAAATGGGCATTTTGGCATTTCGATTTAGTGGCTCACACACACACTCATTCGCTTAAAGCGAGACAAACGATGATTACGCCATCGCTTGCTCTCATTCTGGCACACACACTCGTGCCATCTCTTTCACCAGTTTTTCCTGTGCCTGCCTGTTCCCGTCTCTTTCATGCGGGCCTTTTTATGGGCATTTTGTATAATACATCATCGACAAACATGTTTGCAAAGTGTGTACGAATATTATATGGGAATCTAAGTTGTTGTTGTAAGGATATAGCACCCTCTCCCCCTTTCCTTCACTTCCCTTCCAGTTGTTGCTGTTATTTTCGGTGCTTTTTGTTGCTTTTTGCGCCGCACGCTTTCGCTCTCGTGCTTTGCTTTTGCCCGCAGAGAAGGGGGTCAGTAGGGGCGATGGGCATGGACGATGGACGATGGGCGCCTGGGCTCGTCGGAACAATTGCAAGGACATGTGCGATGGATGCTGACGTTGACGCCAATGGTGTCGGTAATGGAATGGCAATGGGCAACGGGCAATGGGCGAGAGAGAATGCTTAGGCCCAGGCCAGGGGGCGGCTGCTGATGGGGTTGGAAGCGAAGATGGATGTGCGCCGGCTGCGTGCGTGTGTGTGTGTGTGGCGAGGGTCCGAAATGTATTCGCTTTGAATTATTCCAAAATATACAGCAAAGAGTCGGCTGCGACGTCGACAGCAGCAAAAAAGTTTGCCCAAAGTTTGTCCCTGTGTTTTTGCTCTCTCTCTCTCCCACTCTTTCTCGCTCTTTCTATGTGATGTGCGTGTGTCCTGCTTGTGTGTGTGTGTTCGTCTCGGTTAGTTTGGCGTACAGTTTTGTGAATTTGAATTAAATGTACATAGTTTTAGATTGCGTAATTCATTAGTACAGGCTGCAGCAGCAGCAGCAGCCGCCTGATGCTCGCACCCCTATGGGACTGGACTCGAACCCTGGACTGAGCACCCCCCTGCAACCCCTCCTCCCCCCACCAGACCATCCCCCCCAAAAAGGCGTCAGCACGCACGGCCAAATGATGAACGATGCGGTCGTATGTGGTTAACGTTGCCGGGGATTAGGCGATGCGATGGTCCAAAAACTGGAGAGTGGGAATGAGGTCTAGAGCTGGCAATGAGAGGATGCTTCGGTTGGGGGTTCTGGGGATTTGTTTTAGGTGTGCGTGTGTGTGTGAGTGTGTGGCGATTTAGATGCCGGGAACATTCACCGAATAGCTTAAATAGCTCAAGGAGTTCCAGTTATTGTGGCCTGATCTCGGAGTAATCTAAACCATATGCCACAAAGGGGTTGTACTTCAGGGATTTAGTTGAAATTTTTATAAATTAAGAAAATAAACTTGTTTACTTTTTGTATTAAATGTTTTCTTAAGAGTTTTAAACTAAATTAAGAAGAAGAAAAGGCAAGAAAATAAACTTGTTTACTTTTTGTATTAATTGTTTTCTTAAAAGTTTTAAACTAAATTAAGATGATTAATGATTAGTTTATTACAAAATATAATTCCTAGATATTTGATACCCAATTAAACCCCTTAAAATTTCAAATTAAACCTTAACTAATTTGTAAAACTATCAGCTTACAATCCTTTTAAGATTTGTCTCTTCAAGGAGATTTTAAAATAGATTCCCAAACCCCTTTTATGATGCCAAATCTTTCTCCAACTGGCAAAGGATCCTTTTGCGGTTAGGAGCAGCTGTGTTCATAGAAGAGCCTTGGCTGAAAGAAGAGCGTCTCGCCTCAAAGATGAATTGCTTCAGTCAGCGGTCGGAGCTTTGGTCTCCTTCCCCCTTTTTGATTCCTTCATGTCCTGCCAGCTAGGCTATACCACCCACCCATCCATCCATCTGTCCATCTACCCAGCTATCTATCCAAAGCTATCCCAAGCTATCCATCCTTCCATCGAACACTTGCGCCGCACTATTTACGGTACAATTTATTACTTTATGAGCAGCGAACTACCCGGGAAACCCCCTCCCGCTCTGCTCTGCTTTGTTTACGGACCAACGATTGTATTTAACTTTTCCACGAAGCCGAAGGAGCGGAGCGGAGGTAAAGGGGGTTGCAAAAGTGGGTGGCTTTCAAATGCGATGGTAATGAATGTATGAATTTAGAACGCAACTGCAAAACTGGCGAGACAGTCGGGGGCGAGATAGTTTTTGAACACCCCGACCGAACCCCTTTTTGCCGGCGCCCATTGACCACCCCTTTTTGGAACACACACACCCAATCCAACGCCTCCCCTCTCATCTTTGTATTCATCATGATGAGGTGGGAGGCGATGCGGTTGGGAAGCAGGACAGGAAATGAGTAGAGGAAGTTTTAGTTTCATATTCGCACGGTTCGGTTCCAGGGGCGTACAAGGGGAGGGGTTTAATAGGGGGACTGTTAAAGGGGGGTTTTTGGAATAGTATTTGGAGAGGTTCCTAAAGGGGGGAGGGAGGCCATGGTAGATTGGCGGTGCTTGGGCGCTGGCGATGTTGGCACTGTGGTTTCCAAAGGGGGGGTCTTGCCCCTCCTCTGTCACTGTCTCTCTCTCTCTCTCTCTCTCACTCTATGTGTGTGTGTTAGAAACTTTGAATTGTATTGAAATTGTATTTTGTTAAAATTCATGTTTGTTATTGCTGTTTTAGTTGTTGTTTAGTTGTCGCTCGTTGGCCAACCATTTTGTCGGCCTCTCTTGCCTTCTCTATCTAACGCGCTCTATCTCTCTTTATATATGTATTTGTGAGTGTGTGTGAGTGTGTGTTTGATTGCGACCCACTGGTCGTATGAGTAATTTCATTTGACTGCCTCTGCCTCTCCTCGTTTTTTGGGTTATTTTGGTTTTTGCGTGTAATTTTCTGACAAAAACCCCGAAAAACTCTTTTTCTCTACATTCCGGCCAAATGTTAGGGTTTTAAGTTTTTGGCAAACACCAAATAGTACAAAATAATATTACAAAAATAGTGAATAAAAGGTGGGCAGAGAAAGAGAGAGATAGGTCTAAGCTAAATCAATAAATACAATAGAACCAAAAAGGCATTTTTAATTCTAAATAAAGGGATGGGAAATTGCGTTTTCATGGTAGTTTATCCTCAGTAATAGGGGGATTTTTTGGTACTTCAACGAGCTTAGGCTATAAAGAAAGGGTATAAAGATGATCTCTGGGGGAATATTTTAGGATAAATACTATATTCTCACTATAATTATTGTTTTAAATGCACAAACCAATAGTTGTTGAAGATTTTAAATCTATTAAATTATCTTAATTTAATTTCTTATTATTATTCATCAATTTTATTCCACTTAACTCACTCTTTAAGTTTTATTTCCTTATTTCTTCAATTATTGCCGGGTATCTTATTGTCGGAACTCTCGTTTTTTTTGCAACATTCCAACACTTGAAAGAGGCGTAGCCAACACTCTTTTTATTTTTCTGTTGGGTCAAAATACTGGACTGTGAAAGGAGCCAGGGAAATACATCATCGACACGTTCATGGGAGGGCATAACGAACTCCCTGCGAGGGTTCTCCTCCTGGTCGGTCGCCCACTTAGGATTCAATCGCAGGATTCGATCGCACAAATTGCTCATTGCTGAGGAAATATTTGCAATAAATTTAGTTTATGGCGTCGGCTGTTGGCGCTCCACTGCCCGCCTGACTGACACCCCGACCCTCCCCCTTGACCCTGTGGGGGAATGTGCCCCCTAAAGCACACACGCACATTTAACCTCGTGTTGTAGGTGGTTGTGTTGGCCGCCTGTCAAAGCCTAAATTATATGCGACTGTGAGAGTGTGTTATGTGTGTGTGGCATGGGATATTTTGGAAATATTAAAATGCAGAGCTTACCCCTCACATATGTAAGCGCGTACGTGTTGGTTTATTGATGTAATATCCTTCAATTATTATGGATATTTGGCGCATTCCCGCGCAGCAGCTGAATTTTGATGTAACAAAAACGGGAATTTTCGGGGGCGGCTTGAAACCGCAAAAGAGTTATTTCTGCTCGCTGTCCAACCTTAATTAACTGACCTCCAGTGCGGCCTGTCAACTAAACCGGGTCCCCCTATCCTTTGTGTCCCATCATCTATCTCTCTTCTTCTTTGGCCAAAAACCAAATCCAACCCATTGGGATGTGAAAGACACACACTCTTAGGGGGGGAGGAAGAGAGATCTGAAGGAAATGAAATGCAAACAAATGCCCCGTCTTTTGCTCTGAGTGTGTGTGTGTGTGTGGGAGTGTGTGTGAAAAGGATATGTAAGATGTAAGAAGAGGCCGCTGAGTGGAAGCCCCGGAACCAGAGGGTGGAGTCCTGGGCAGCAACTACTTTCGCATGTGCGGCAATAATTCATCCATTAAAAGGGATATCAATGCGTCAGAGGTGGAGGAGGTTTCGGCGGGGAGGTGGGGACGCTTGGGCCAGCTTGTTGGGCAAGCTGAGACCTCTCCGCCACAGTCAGGGCCAGGCAGGAGGCGAAGGATATGCGGTGGCAACGGGGTCAAATGGAAAAAGGCCGAGCCGAAGCAAAGTCTTCTCGTCTTCTTCCGTTTGAAAACCGCACGCACACACACACACACACACAAACACATGGAAAGCCACCCGTCCAGTGCCACCCACAACACCCTCCAATTTCTAACATTTCTTAATAAACACAGAAGAAAAATTTGGAATTAAATTAATAGGTTTTTAAGGGAATTTAAAAGTATAGTAAAAGTATGCTTTAACTTACTGTAGTATGAAAATCATTGCATACTTTTAGACACATTTTTTTTTTTTTAATTTATGCAATTAAAACCGGTGAAATGAATAGGTTTAATTATATTTCATACTTCTAGGTAGAATGGGAAAAAATCATTGCATACTTTTAGTCAGTTTTCAATGAATTTTTATATAAGCGAAAAACTGTAAAATGAATTCGCTTAATAATATTTCATAGTTTTGGCTAGAGTAAAATCATTGCATACTTTTAGCCACAGTTTTCAATGAATTTATATGTAAACGAATAAACTATAAAATGAAAGTGTTTAATTATATTTCATAGTTTTTCCAGACTAAAATCATTGCATACTTTTCGACACCGTTTTCAAATACTTTAAATTTCCAACAAAAATTTGTTAAACTAATAAAACTAAGACATTTTAGGAAAATCATCCTAAGAATTCTAGCACATGTTTTGTATAAACGATAAATTTTTGTTTAAATTTATTTTCGCTATGAAATAAGCATTAATTCATCTTAAAACCCCTTTAGTTTTACGCTCAGTGTAGCTATCAATAGAAGCTGCAAACGAAAGCCGAAGCCCCGAGTGATAAGCGAAAAATGCCGACAGATTGCAGTCGCCAAACCGAACGAAGCCGAAGAACTTTAGAGCCGAAGAAAAAGGCCAAAAGGACCTCAAATGGACTCGGGTCTAAGGACTCAACTGGAGAGCAGGACCCACACAAACACACACATAGAGGCCGGCATCCATATGGATTTATGTAAATTCTATGCCCAGAAATGACCTTTTTGGAAAGGTAGGGTCTTTGTGGGGGAGTGCGAGTAGGTAGCTCTGTCTTTGACTTTTGTAATATTTTTGTTAGAAATAAATTCGCATTTGAAACGGATTCGGATTCGGGATTGGGATTCGGATTCCGATTCGGTAAACGAAATCCTTAAGCATAGAGGATGTGTGTCTATGTGTGTGCCCGATGGATGCTTTGTTGCTACACACGACGACGACGACCACTTGAATTTAAAATACAACGTGGCAAAAAGGGCCAAGGGGTTGGCTTGGGACGGAGATGGAGACGGAGATGGGAGACTGGACTAGAAATTGGGCTTGGGTTTCGGGTTTTTGGAAACTCGAGTTTCAACCCCGGCCAAGAGCAGCTCACCGAATAGTTTTGAGCGCAAAACTTTTGCATTTTGGCCCCGGCATTCGTGTCTCTGTGCGAGTGTGTGCGTTAAGCTCAAGTTGAGGGAATTTTGTTTAAATTTAATGTATTTTCTATGGCAAACACTTGTCCACACACCCGCCCACCCATATACATATATACAGATACGCAGACAGAGAGACCGACCTATTCCCACATACATAATAATAATGGTTTTTCATTTCCATTTTTCGCATCTATTTCCAAACAGTTTGTGTGTGTGCGAGTGTGTGTGTGTGTGTGTGCGTGCAAAACAATTTCATTTGAAGTTTAAGCAGAAAATTAGAATTTTCAAGTGTTGCAATGGGTTTTCCATCCCTGCCACCATTCCTCATGTGTGGAAACCTGTCCGTTGTCCGTGGTCCTTGGTCCTTCGTCCGGGCTTTCTGGGTATTCTGGTCCTGGGCTTTTCCTTTTGCCCGAGTGCTTGTGTGGGGCGCACAATGACATAATCCCTCATCTACATAAACATTAGAGCTGGAATTTAACTCAAAAGTTTTTAGTTTCGGTTTCGTTTTCGGTCCATCCCCCACAATCCATCCCGAAAGTGTCTCCGTTTCCCGGCACTTTTGCCACTTTGTTGCCCAGCCTCCTGCCGCATATCCTGTATCCTGGCATAGGCCAAGGGGACACCCAACTTATATACTCCCACACATACAGACACATGAACGTGTGTCCATTCACCAACACTCACTTGAGTGTGACGTGCAGCAGATGGAGTTTTTGAAATTAATTTGATAACATTTTTGTTTTGTTTAGTTTTCGAAGCCGGGGCGTGGCCCTCCCTAAAAAATCTATATATATACAGGATACATATATGTATATTTGAAAATTATCTGCAACAATTTCAGACAGGACAGTGAATGGAATAACATATAGTTGGCGAAAAGTAAAATTCTTTCAGCCAGAGAATCTATTGCCATGCAGCACCAGTCGTCGATCAATGCGTCGGCTTAGCTTTTTAGAGGCATTCTTTTTGAGATTCAATTAAAATTTTAGCTATTTGTATATGTCAGCATTGTTTCAGGGAAAGTTTAAAGGAAAAAGGATATTAAAAAAATACTAAAAAATCTAAGTTATTCCAAACAATATGTGGATTACAAATAACAAGCTTTGTTTTCAGCAAACTAAACTTTTTGAAATGCTTAGCTTTGTGGAATAATTGGTTTTGAAGTAGACAATGCCTTTGAAATTCTCTTTAGAATTCCTTTCTAGAAATAGCTTTTATTTTAAGTTCAATTTTAGCGAAAAATATCCTTTTTTTCTATTAAGTACAATTATATCCTAAACCTATTCTCTTTATAAGCTTTCCCTCTCATCATCAACCTTTTTCCGCACTTATTTTAGTTGCCAAGTTGGCGATGACATAACAATGTCCTGGACACGGATACATTAAACAATTGCTGCTGGACCAGGCTACAGGGACAGAGAGGGATACAAGGATACAGCTACAAGCTACAGATACAGATACATGCGATGGACTCACGCACTGCAAATGTATTTCCAATCATTTTACTCATTATCCTGGAAAAGTTTTGCGCCCCCACAACATGCGAGTGCGAGTGCTAAGCGGAGTGTGTGTGTTTCTACTTGAACATTTTCATGTCCTTCGCTCATTTGCAGCAGCTGGAAGGAGCCAGTAGTGAGAGACTGGCCACACTAGGCGCGGTGTGCTGCCGCAGGACTAAAACAGGAAGGGACAGGACTCCTCTCACACACACTTACACACCATGTAAGTGTGTTCCAGGGCGGCGTGTTGGCGTTAATGGTTCTTGATGAAATGAAATAATGGGTGCGTTTATTCACGTAATGTATTTGTATTTGTTACAGCAACAACGCTTACACTCACACACACACTCGCATATATATTTACAATAATAACACAGCTCGTAAAATGAATAACTGAATGGAATGAATGATTGAATGCCGGATGGAATGAAAGCGGCGCCCAGGCGACGCCGACAAAGGGCGGCTTTTGGGTGGCTAACAAAACGCTTTTCGTTAGTTTTCATTATTTTCCGCATTTAAGCGTATTTATTCCGTTGTTAATCGAATTTATTAAATGCAAACACGCCAACAAATGGAGCTCCATCCCTACAACAAGGAAGCAGGACCCGGCACGCACCTTTCGGGGGGTGTAGAGGCGGCGGTAGTTTAGTTTTGGGTGCGTTTTGTTTGGCCAGAAAAATAATGTTTCTCGCATGCTTATTGCCTCGACTGTTGGCTGCTAATTTTACGCATTTCACGCAGCTCCCGCACACAGGCGGAAAAGGAGAAAGAGAAAGAGTCCTGGGAGGATACGTCATTAAATGTCTCTATTGCCGGGTCTTACCAGCCATTATCTTCGACACAGATTGTAATCCCTTCGTAAGCAAATATGCCAAAGTCACTGGAATATAATTAAAGACAAAAGGATGCACTTGACAGAAGAGATCAGACCTTATCGATCTGCTAGGAAAAGTGTTGAATCAGTTATAAAAAGATTCAGATTGTAGCAAAGATTTATCTACTTTTAAGTTATTTTAAGCTTAACTTTTAATTGTAAAAATCATTTATAATATTTTTTATATATCTTAAATCCTCTGTTTATTTGTATCTATAAATTGTATATCAATTAAAACTCTTTTAAGTCAGCTTAGATATTGAATATCAGCAAATTCTCCAGCCAAATAATGACTCACCAAAAACTAAATACATTTTTGCAGGCCATCAAGGCAAGTCATGACAGTTACGGGGCAAGCGATTTAATCAGAATTTTCCCGTGGTGGCAATGTTTTCCCAAATAAATAATATCCTTTTTTTTCAGAACTAAGCAATGCAGTGCCTGGAACTGGCATAAGATGGACAGAAGGCACACAAAAACAAGTGCAGTTTTGTGAGCAGCTGGCAAATGGTAGAAAGCAACAGCAAATCGAAATCGAAAGAAACTTTGCGCATTAGCTAGCCAACAGACAGCGCCAGTTGGTCCAGCCAAGAAGTTCGATTCAGTCCTGCCTCGTCCTTCGTCCTGCCGACTTCCGCAAACTTTTGCATTTGGTTTTGGCCAAGAAATGAGCCACTGGCCTCATATGTCAGCGATGCCAGCCCTTTGATTCCGTTTGTTTGCATTTTTAGCCTCGCCCACGCCTGCAGGCGGCGCCGTCGACTGCAGTGGTGTTCGCACCTCGCCAGCTGCCAGGAAATTTTCTTTTTCCTGAACGAAAAAAAGATTTTCCTGATTTGAAGTAAGCTATCTTACAAACACACACATGGGCCACCCCTTTGCTGTTATTATTTTGGCTGCCATTTATTTGCTGTCAATGTTTGGGCCACCACCCAATCCTCAACAGAAACTGAAGCCCAGAACCACCCACCTGACGACCAGGACGATGGCTAGGAGGACACCGCAGCCGCCGGCCTGGCTGTCCGCTTTCTTTCTTTCTTTTTTTTGTCTCGCTGCTATCATTTTCATTTTAAAATGTCCTCGGCAACGACAGCGAAGACGCCTCCTCCTATGAAGGGTCGGTCCAGCTTTGCGTTGTCCTGCTTTCTTCTACACAGGACACAGAGAGAAGACTAGCTAGGATATGTTGCATAACTTGGTTTAAAAGGTCCTTCAAAAGGTTTTATTTAGTAGGAGTAAGTAATGTAGAATATTGTGTAAGGATAACTATGATTCCCAACAGGTTAAAGCAGAAAAGTGATAAATTCTTTCTTTATGGTTCATATATAGTAAGACTAAGTCTTCTAATCAGGAAACTAATTTGCAAATATATATTATTATAAACATATTTAAGTATCTTTACTAAAAGTTGTATCAATCCATTCCTTCCTTTATATAAAACTAAATAACAAAATAATCCCAAAACCCTTTTCTCATATTTGAATTTAATTTTAAACATAAATATAAAAACTCAATTCAATTTCTTTAACTGTAAATTTTCGCCTGTTATTCTAGTCCTTTTTTTCTGTGCCGCCTGCTCCTCGAAGACAATTTTGGGGGCTAGGACCCTGGCCGGGGCCACTTTATAAATGTTTCTGCAATGGATTTCTGCAAAGTAAACTTTTTCCTCTTTTCTCGTTCGTCTTTTGTAGTTTTTGGGGCCCGCATCTGATTGCGAGTGTGTGACATTTGTGGGGGCGTTCCGGGTTCCGGGAGGGTAGCAGAGAGAGAGCGAGGACCAAGTAAATATATTAAAATGCAAACCCAACTCATATTACTGGGAGACAGAGGAGTGGAGGAGGAGCGGGTCGGACAGGACTCAGCTCTCAAGTCCTTGCGCACACATGTGCGCAATTTCCAAGTCCGTTTTCGGCCATTGCCAATGCCCACCAAATAAATCGAATGCACAAAAAAGCAATAAAACGAAATAAAATCTAAATATATGTATGGAGAGTGTGTGTGAGTCTCGAGTGTCGCCCTTTTTTTGGGGGGGTCCTGTGGGCGGACATGGCACGGAAAACAGAAGGCAGGAAAAAAACTTATCATTTTTATCATTGCGCAAAAGTTTATCCTTTTTGCTCGGGCCGTTAATATTTTCGATTCGGATTTCCAAATGGCCAAGAAAGAGTCCCAGGACCGGCACCGCCCACGCCTCGCCCTCGTCCGTAACTGCTCGGAATTTCAAATGACTTTGGCTCGTCCCGAAGCTTATTGAATGTTTATGCTTTATTAAATTTGATTTCTTCGCTCTCTCTAGCCTTACCAGCAGCAGCCTGTCCTGTCTGTCTCACTAAACTGACCAAGTGCTGGCCAACATTTGTTGCAATGATCTATGTGCCCTGAATATTAAGCGGCACTCGGGGGGGCTTAGGTATCCTGGAAGGATTCCATTCCATTCCGTTCAAGGATGCCCGTCTGAGGCGAAAGCCGAGGCTATTATCATTTTAATGCGCGTTAAATGCGACATTTGCGACATCGAACAAAGTGCGTGTCATGTGCTTAACAGCACAAACAAGCCGAAGGACAAAAAAAAAACGAAAGGCAGGAATATAAGGAATAAGGATCTGGTCAAATCATATTTGTAACGCTTTTTCTTACACTGAGAAAAAGGAAAGGTGATTTATTTAAAGCAGGATAAGAGTCAAAATTCAGCATAGAACTTATATAAAAGGAGTAACAGCTCCAAACTCTTCAAAAAGTAAAATGTCCTGGAAAATAGTCTACATTTTTATATAGGATATCAATACCCTACCATTTTTTAAACCCTCTTCTCAGTATCCCCTAAGAGCACTCACTTTATAGTATCAGTTTTTTCAAGTGCACATATTATCCTTCCGCTCGCCTATCGAATGGTAATCATAATCACAATAACCGTAATAGCAATAGCAATGACCGTAGTTATGTCGATAGCAATAGTGTGTTTGGTAATGGCAATAATCATTTTTTGTTGTCCGTTACGTAGAACATTTGCACATACGTGAATGGCCGGACATAACGTCGTATCGAAGCCGAATGTGTTTATAATCACACAACCAACAGTCGCCGCATATCCATATCCATAATGCGACACGTGCTCCGCGCATATTTCTTGGTCGGGATTGGGAATGGGATTTGAATGGGATCTCTCTGGTCCAGGTTCTATGTAGGTTCTTAGTGGGTTATATGGGCCTAATGATTGCCTTCCATATGGGCCGGTCAGCTCGTTAGGAGCACCGAACATCGGGACAAATTAGGTTTGTTTACTTTCGTTAAGGGGTCATTATATGTGAGTTTCACTGCACTGCTTAAAGACTAAAGACTAAGACTACGGCTTAAGAAGATGGCTGACAATTAAATGCAACAGATTTGCCATAAGCCGATAAATCGAAATAATCGCTAGCAATTTTATCAATATTTTCAATTTAAAAGTCTGTTTTATCGGCTTATTTATTATAAAAGTTAGTTACTTTCAATAAATCCATAAATGCAAATGATATACAAAATATTTCGTTTCGTTTTTTTTTTAAATCAAGTACAACAAGCAAATTTTCGATTAATCGATAACATATTTTTACATTTTTAGTAAAAAGTGCCAATTATGTTTTTATTTTTGAGAAATTAATTTTCTTTCCTAACTTATATATCTTAAATACATCTAATTTCGTTTGTTATGCCAATTTGTTTCGATTTATAATGTTTTTGAGCCCTATTTATCGATAAATCGACAGTTAGTTACTAATTATCTTGGCAAAATGCAAATCATATACGTAATCTTTTTGTTTTCTGCACACTCTTTTATCCAATCGATTTTTAAATTATACTCAAGAGGCAAATATTCAATTTTGGTTCCATATAATTTAAGTGTAAACGAATAGCAAGCTTTAAATCGATATATTTGGAAAAGTTTTAATCGATATTTGGACTTACCGAAATCACTGCCGATGCCAGAGGGTCCGGGCAGGAGCCCAGGAATGCCCTGCAGGCCGAGGAATGCATTGGGAAACGAGTGAGAGCGCTGATTGTCGATGCCATCGAGGGTGCCATCGTGCTGACCATCGCCACGATCCGAGGGCTCCGTATCACTGCTGTTCGAGTCCTCGCCCGCGCTCTGGCCGAGATCATGTTTCTGTAAAAGGATACAGAAGTATAAATTAAATAAATCAATAAAAATGTACTTAAAATATGACAGTCGCCAGGAACTTTCCTTAGTAAATTATATAAAAAAGTTATAGTTCTCTTAACCCACCTGACTGGCCTGCTGTCCGTTGCTGTTCTCCAACGCCTGTCCCAGCAGCGATTCCCTTAGCTCCATGTTCCGCTCTCGATCCTTGGACGTGTCTCGACCACTGCGATTCCTGGTTAGCGGATGCTGTCCAGCCACCGGAAAGTCACGATCAATAAGCAGTCGCTCTGGGCTAATGCCATGCTGGGCGCGGAACAAATCAGCGCTTTTGATGCGCTTCTGTGGCGGCGGCGTCAGATGGCTCTTCCGGCTGCCCTCCATCTCGCCCAGGTCCCAATGGTTGCTGCTGGCCTGTAAAAGCAAGAGAGAAAATGCATCCCAGAGTTAGTTGATTTAGAAAAACTTAAACCAAGTCAAGTGCTAGCGCTTGGAACTGCACACTTTACTTTGCTGGGATTGGGATTGGTTGTTCTTACGGGCGACGCTGCCGACGATGCCTTCAGCTCCTGGATGGCTGGCGTTCCACTGGCATTCTGGCCGCTGGAGCTGCTGCTGCCACCACCGCTGTTGTTGTTGCTGCTGCTGGCGGCGCTGGCTGTTGCAGCGGCTGCTGCTGCCACGGCGGCCGTTAGGGATGCAGCAGCTGCTGCAGCAGCGGCGGCACTCGAGGCGGTAACTGGCGGCGGCACTTGTGGCGTGCTGAACGGTGAGTTCAGGCTGCTGTTTAGGGATCCACTAGTATTATTGTTGTTGTTGCTGCTGCTGCTGTTGTTGGTGTTGCTGCTGCTGCTGCTGCCGCTGTTGCTGTGGCTGTTGCTAGTATTATTATTGCTAGTGACGCTCGTTTGATTGGGCGTTAAGTAGCTGTTGATTTTATTGTGGTTACTGCTCTCAGTTAGGTTGTTGTTATTGTTGTGACTGAGACTGCTGCTGTTGCCACTACTGTTGTTGTTATTGTTGTTGTTGTTGTTGCTGTGACTGAGGGCAGCAGACAGAGCCTTAGAGTAGGGATAACCGCCATTGACATCCGCCAGGCCGCGTATCTGCAGCAGGTGAGCGGTCTTCAAGAAATCGGGCAACTGTTCGTGGCTAACATTCACCTCGCCATTGTACATAAAGCTAAGAAATAGCAAAGAAATAAAAATTAAATTATAATTTAATAAAGTTTAGAGTCTTACCTCAGCAGATTCTCAACATCGTCGCAGCGCACGTCGCGCAGTATGACAATTGGATGCTCGCAGGGATTGGCCTTGAGCAGCCGCCGGAAGTAGGGGCTGCAGGCACTGAGGACCACCTTGTGGGCGGTGAAAGAACGCTCGTCGCAGGCCAGCGTCACGTCCACAAAGTCCTCCTCGTCGCGCAGATGCCGGAACGAGCTGAGGATCGAGCTCTGGAAGTCGTTCCACTTGAGGGCATAATGCTGCTGATGCTGCGCATGTGAGAGATTCAGCGAGGGTGGAGGCGTGGCCGGCGATAGGGAGGAGCCGGTGGCCGCCATCGAGAGCGAGGAGAGCGAGGATAGAGCATGGGCAGCGGCAGCGGCAGCAGCGGCGGAGGAGGTCGCCGGCGGCGGAGGCTCCATTTTCACCACGCCCGCGTTGTTGTTCTCCGCCGTCTGCAGCTGGGTGGACTCGGTCATTTAAGTGGACCACGACTAGAGTCTAGCCGGGATGGGATCCAACTCAGTGGGGCCTGATGATGGGGCTGTCTTAATGGACCCGCGTGCGCTGCTTCTTTGTGGCTAAATCCCTGGCTATTGTCAAAGGCTGCCTCTGTTTGCTTGGGCTTTGTGTGTGCTTCTTTCTTTATCCTTTCTTCTGCGGGAACTTGGCAAATATTTGCGTTGGATTTTCCGGCGGCTTCTCTGCTAATTCGGCGGCAGCCTCGCACGGCCTTTGTCCATTTTCACCGGACCCGGACCCTGTTAGCCGCGGCGCCCATGGACGGAGCTAGAAATCGCTGGAAATCGCTGCAAGGGAGAAACAGAAATCGAGTTCAGTCTTAAGCTTCGGTTCAAATCCAAATATACAATTGCTCGGGCAGGTGGGCCAATCATTAAATATTATTACCAATTATTCATACATAAGCAGCGGGACCGGGACGCTGCCGACTGCCGCTGGATCCGCGGTTGGTCAAATGAAACCATTAATTACACGGAGCGGAGCGGAGCCAACGGAGCCCAGGGAGCCCACGGAACCCGCCGAACCACCGAAGCCACCAGCCACCGAGAGCGGGCCACTTGTCGGGGGCATTAGACGCAAATCAATTTAATTTAACCGTTTACAAGCCACAAGACAATGGACCTGAAGTTGCCCGCCACTCCTGAGATCTTAGACATACACTCGGAGAAAAGGAGTGATCCCTCTTCAAAGCTGTGTACTTTACTTGAGACTTTTTAAATTGGAAAATTAGCTATGAAGAAGTTTTAGAATGACTTTTTGACTTTGAAAAGAGTCTAATGAATATGAAAATGTCCCCAGCTGTAGCATTACAAAAATATCGTTATTATCGATAAATTATCGATAAAGTTAAAGTAATTACTTTTTATATTTATATTTTATTTTTGAATTATGTAAATATATGCAATTTAAAATTGCAGATTTCTTTCAAAAATATATATTTTCGATTAAATATCGATATTTTCGATTAAATATCAATACTTTCGATTAAATATGGATTAAATTGCTAAATTTGTGTACAAATTAAATTTTATATAGATTTTTTTTAAATTAAATAATTAATTAAAAGCCTACTGATTCAAGAGCTTTTTGATAACAAAAACATTCCAAGTTCATCGACATTATCGATAAATAATCGATAAATTTATTGTTATTTGTTTATGAATAACGTAAAAATATGCAATCTTAATGTGCAATTTCTTTAAAAATATCAATATTTTTAATAAAATATCGTAAAATAGCTAAATTTGTGTAAAATTCAAATTTTTGATAGATTGTTTTGTTTGGATCTTAATTTGAACTATAGGTATCATAAAAACCTAGCTCTTCAATTATTAAACATCCCAAACTCAAGATAACATTCCAAAGTCATCGAGATTATTGATAAATAATCAATAAATATTGTAATATTTATTTGTTATCGATATTCCAGATAGATTTTTCAAGTGCAGCAACCAAAATAATTGTACAAGATCATTAGAAGAAGGTAACCATCCATCTTCTGTGCGCTCTGCTCTGCTCTCCTCCCGTCCCGACCGTCAACCTGATCGATGTACCGCCATCAAAATATTTATAAACGCATTCATCTCTGGAGTTGGATTACGCTCGCTATGGAGATTCGGATTACAATCTGTGGGATCGAATTTGGAGAGGGCGGAACTGCCCATTCCATTAATATTATTATTATTTCACTTCCCACCAATTCCTCTCGGCCTGCAATTGGCGCCTGCAGTTGCAGGTTGGTCAAAATTCTCCATGGTTTGCGTGGAATTCCGTTCGAAAATCATGTTCATGGGCACTCGTACTCGTTCACTTACTCACTCTCTCTCTAAGGCTCTGTCTGACTCTGACTCACGGGTGTCTGTTGATTAATGATGGCGCATTTTAAACTCGATTATGGCCATCACTTTTGGCCGTGACTAAGACAATCGAAGGAGGCTGGTCAGCAGTGCACACATTTAATTGGTAACTACGGGAATTACCAAGTAAGGGTGAGTGTTTTGTAATGAGTGAACGGATAGTTGGTTGGGAAATTGAACTACACGTGTAGTTGGAGGAATTTCGAATGGATTGATTACGGAATAATAGAGCTTAATTATAAGGTAATCGGTTGGGATATAGATTAAAATGGGGAAATAGTTTACTTAAAATTTTGGGAGCGGAAAAGATGAACTAAAACAATAATAAATTCTGAACTTTTTAAATTGTAAGTGTTTGTAGAGAGCCTTTTTTGTAAGTTTAGTTTGCTGATTTAAACTATATAAATAGAGACCCGATAGTTTAGTGGTAAAAAATAAAAAAAACGACCAAATTTTATTGTTTAAAAATAAAAAAAAAGTTAAAGTTTCTATTCAAGGACCTTGATCATTACTAATTATAGATGTGTGTCGGAATCCAAGCTTGGGAGTTACAAGACTGCGTTTCTTTCTAAAGAAAAACATGACCAATAATTCCCAGAAACTCCATAAAACAGGATAGCTTTGTCCCCTAAGACCTGGCCAAGTAAACCTATTTTTCTATAGTTTTTTCTTTCGTTTTTTTTTCGTGGGAAATTAAGTAAGACCCATTAGGTAGTTACAGTTGATAGAACGCACTGTTACTCGCTGGCAATATCCATGGAGTCGTCACTCCCTTTTGCATTTTAGCTGCGTGCATTTGTTTGCGCTAATTTATGAAGTAACCCAAAACAATTTCATCATAACACATTTGCTGGCAATTATTTCGTTTATTGAACAAACATTCGCCTCGCCTCGCCTCGCACATCGCATAAATTCAGGGGGTGTGTGT
Source organism: Drosophila punjabiensis (assembly GCA_008042585.1). NCBI lineage: Eukaryota > Metazoa > Arthropoda > Insecta > Diptera > Drosophilidae > Drosophila > Drosophila punjabiensis. The sequence continues at coordinate 6,941 of VNJR01006254.1, read as the reverse complement.
GTATAGAAGGGGGTGTGTATAGGGGTGTTGTAGGGTACAATAACTAACCCGGCCAAGACACAACAAAAAATAAAACAACAGATAGTTTCCGGCTTGGTAACCGAAAAATATGTAAATGGTGGCAGGGCGGGGGAGGGCACGAAATAAAAAGGACCAACAAATACGCTTTTCACATGTAATCAGCAGGATGTGTGTGTGTGTGTGTGTAGTGTGGATGTGCAACAACGCAATTGCATTCTGCATGCCACACTTCAAATGTTCAACTTTCAAATGGCAGCCAGTGGCAGTGCCTAAAAACAAAACAAAACATTTCAAAATTTGCGTTCAACAATAGCAGAGTCCAAAAAAGGCCAAAACACGCTTCCTTCCCTAGCTCCCAGTGTGAAAGGATACCCGCGAAGGGGGGCGGTGGGCGCTGGTGTCCTGGGGCGGGAGTTGAGCGTAACATAATAACAAATAAATGTAAATGATAATGGTAAATAAAAAACGAATTACTAAACAACAACATGCGCACACAAAATCATCTGCAAACACACAGTGATATGTATATATATGTTATATAACGATCCACATACTATATATATATATATCTGTGTCTGAATAAACACGCGTGGTATCTAGTGCTGCGGAAATGGCAGCAACAACTCCTCTTGGCCATGGGCACAATCAAATTTGTACTAACTATTTGTACGCGCCCCAAAAAAAGAAAGTTTTGCGACCCGAAGGGTATATTGAAATGAGGGAAGGCTTTATCACGGGTTAAAACAAAGAGGAAGCGTAATTTTTAACGGGAACTTAAGGGGTTTTATTTAGAAAAAAAACTTCTAATTTATGTGAAGCACATTTGTATATGAGCTATTTGTGTTTTATTATCATTTAAGAGTTTAACGGAAGGAGCATTTAATTAGAGTGAGATGAAGTTAACATTTCTCTGACGAATAAACTTCCTGTTAACGCTTAATTTGTTTCTGTGAGAAATCAAAAATAAGAAGAAATAGAAAACACATTGACATATTACCTATCTTTTGTTTTATTTTGGAGTTTATCAAAAAACAAATTAATTAGAGTGAGAAGTTTGTACAATTTCTCGAATAGATAAACTTCTAGTTAACGTTTATTTTGTTTCTGTAAGAAATCAGAAATAAGAAACCTAGAAAGCACATTGCCATATGAACTATCTATGTTTTATTTTGGAGTTTATCAGTAAAAAATTTAATTAGAGTGAACAGAATTTTTCGGACAGATAAACCTCCAGTTAGCACTTATTTTTCTTTTGAAAGAGTTTTGCTGAACTAGAAGTTGTCAGAGAGCTAAAAAAAAATTAAAATGAAACTATTTTTAGCTGATTTTGATATAATGTTTATAAAAGTTAACTTTTCTCGGAAAGCTAAACCTCCAGTTAATACTAATTCTGTTTCTAAAGAATTTTAGCTTAACTAGAAGTTATCTGAGAGTTAAAAATAATTAAAAAGGAACTAATTTAGCTAATTAGAATAGATTATAATTAGAAGAAGAGTTTTTACCAAAGCAACAAGTCATCTTATCATTTAACCTCCGGTTAACATTGAGAAAACCACATTATTTATAGAAAAAATTAACAATAACTTAACTCTCTTTTGTTTCCATAATTCTAAGCCACCCTTTAAGGTAAACCTCCCCAGATTACAGGGTAAACTGAAGCTCTAATAACTCTAGCTTCGTCACTTGTTATTTTTGGTAAATTGATACGGCGCCTTGGCAAGTGAACTAAGTTCCTTGGTAAATACTTTGCCCCTCCGCAGCAAACCCTCCTCGCAGTACAACCCTCATATCTGTGCCTTTTCTGACATGTACCCTCCATCCATCCATCCATCCATCCATCCATCCATCTAGCTATCTATCCAACCCATGGGTTCGTAGTCTAACTAGGATCCAGGGAACGAGGGCAGGCGGCGCGTTATGATGATGATTGTTATTTTTACGATTTGCATTTTAGCTGTCAGTGAGGAGAATCATTGAATGTACACAAAGTCCGAGGTACAAGTAGCTATACAAGAACTGCTCCCTTTTGTGTGTGCGTGTCCCTTTTTTGTTGTTGTTTCTCTCATTATTTTTACAGTTATGTGTATATCGTTTATGACTTCATATCGTTCAAGGCGTGTGCGTATCCTTCTTGGATAAGGATAAAGTGCTAGGGAAGTCATAAACAAAATTCAAGCATAAATATGAAATCAGGAAATTGACTGAAATTGTTTTCGGATGAGACAATTTTTTCGGGGTGTTAGGGATATGAAAATCGAACTAGAAAATTATATAGCTTTTTAGTGGTAAAAATGTGATTAGAAATTGAAGGAAAATCACGATGCGCAAAATGTCAAATCGCATTATATGGCCAAAGTATCAAAAATGCAATTTTATCACCCCAAAACCTATATCCTATCCGCTCTTATTTAGTTTTAGGAAAGCAGTAGGTTCAGGTAGATGGGAGTAGAGGAGGAGCGACCCCCTATGAATGCAAGCAAATTAGTTAAAAACCAATTAAAATCGCTCATCCGCCGTGTTGACCAGGCCGATGCCACACGATGAGTGCGGGGGAGGCATCCGAACATAGAAATTGCATGAATATTCGTATATATATACTATTCCTGTGCGAAATATTCTAAAAATCCAAATTAGAATGTCAATAAAATGCCATTTTTAATGAAATAATTAATTAGATTTTGCACATCAGCAAATCTAACACGCATTTGCCGACCAAAATCCACACACACAGAGAGTATCCGTGTATCTATGTATCTATGTATCTATGTTTTCTATGTCTAACAATTTGTAGAGCTGCCGTCGTGATTCGTGAGTGTTTTGTATTAAAAAATATATATATTTTTCGTCAAAGTAAAACTAATTGCTTGCTTGATAAATAATAATAGAAAGCCTTTGTGAGTTCAATTTGAGTATTGAAACAATTTTTGTTTTCAGTTTCATTGGTTTATATTTCTTCTTCTCTTTATTTTTGGGGTATTTTTCCAACAATTTTCAATTAAATTTCCCTCACGGTGGCATTTCAAAAGCAGATGTATACATTAGCATACACACGGACAGAGGCTAATGCTTGTTTTTTTGTGGACGTCATAGTTCGAATTTAGTTTGTTGGACACCATTTTTGTTTAGAATTGGAAATTTGCATGCGTTTCTATCTCCATTTTCCTTATTATTCATCAAGTTATATCCTCCTGTTCTTTTCTGTTGTGTTTTTCTGCTGTTCGATTTTCAATTATTTAAATGGTTTTATTTACGTTCGCCACGCACATACAACACTCATTTGCATTTCTGGATCGAATCCTATTTTTTTTTTCTCTTCCCCTCGATACGATATCAAAGTGCCACTCAATGGCATAGAAAATAAAAAAACTAAAATGAGATGGAAGTCTCTGCTTTTCCTAATTGCCTCGGAGAATTTAAATTGAGACATGAAATTGAATAATTCAAAATAATTAGCAGGCCAGCGACAGAAGACAGCCCTCGGTCGCAGACTCATTCTCAGTCGCAGTCTGAGCGCGTAATTGCATTAATGATTTTGACAAATGACCGTCGCCAAAGTCGCCTTTGACTTTGACGTCCTCCACTTGATGCAGATGAGAGGCCAAACTATATCAGAGGAAAACCTGGGAGGAGAGTTTTCTAGCTGTTAAATTCATTATTTTTTCAGGCTAAAATCAATCAAGGTGAGAGCAGGGGATCTACAGTTAAGGAGAACTTGAAAATAAGTATGGAATTTGTGCAAATCAACTTAGAAAGATATTTGTAATCATAAATATTACTTTAAGAAGATTAATTCCTTAATAAAAAATCTGCAGGAATAATTAAGAGGGTATAAAGTAAGGACAAAATTAAAAAACATCTATCAAAAATCTTTGTAATCATAAATATTACCTGAAGAAGATTATATCTACAATAAAAAATCTTCATGAATAATAAATAGGTTATTAAATAAGGATAAAAGTTAATAAGTTTCTTAAAACGTTTATTTAAACAGACAAATCTTAAAATGAATTTCATATCAGAAAAATCGATATTTAAAATCTCAATATAATCTATATTTCTATCGCTCTTTCTCAGATAACAAAACATTTTAAAAATCAATTTACTTTTATTTTTAACTTGATTTTAGTTTCTATAAATTATCTAACTTATTTTCTTATTAGTTTATTATTATCTGACTTATTTTCTCAGTGCACGTCTTAGACAAATCTGCGATCCTTTTCATGGATAGACTTTGGGGGGCATTCGAAGCCAACTGCTAATTAAACTAATTGAGTAATTTCAGAAATTCAGAAATTAAATGAGCAAATAAAAAAAAATTCCAAAGACAGAGGAGACATAAACAAAACTAAAGCAAAGCCAAATTTTGAAGCGCAATAATCGCAAGGCACAATCGCAACTTAAACCTGAAATGGCCTCTAAAATTGAGGGGTTTTTCATCCGTCAGATGCGTGAGACGACCATTACTCATGGATCGCCCAGCACCGATAGCAGACTGCAATGCGTTGTGTCGATTGGCACCCACTATTTGGAGCAACCTGTCCTAATTAATTTCCAACTTTACTCAAATGGCTCTCTTAATGGGGCGAGTCCACTAAAGTCCGCAGATAGCCATCTCAATGGGCCGCAATTAGCCCGGGGTTTGGGTGCTAGTTTTGCTAGTTTTGCTAGTTTCGCATGGCCAAGAAATGTGTGGCCAAAATTTATGCAAATGCCACAAAAACTGAGTCGTAGATGCCGTCACTCCACAGAGTTTTCAACTTTCTTTTGGCCAACGCACACAGAGACAGATAGATATGGTTAGATACACGGCCAGATACAAAATGTCAATGAACTGTCGTCGTACAATAAAAATGTTTAATATTAAAAAAAGAACTTCAAAAACCGAAGCGTAGAAGTCGAAATTAAAGATACAGAGACAGAAAATTGATCTGGCAGCGGCCAAAGAAAGGGTCAGCTGCGCAGAGAGACAAACTAAATGGTATTTGAGATTTACATAAACTGGCCATAAATTAAATTAGCCAGAGTTTGAGTTCGAGTCTGTAGCTGAAGCTAAAGCTGGGACTGAGCGATACAGAGATGCAGGCCGGGCCGGGCATCATCATTATTCGAATACAATTAACACAAAGAGAAAGCAACAATGGAGCTAAGAATGTATATACGTATCTAGCAGATACACCGCATATACTGGCATTAATTTTTCCTCTGGTATGCCCGCCAACTTTCGGTATTGAAAAGCAATAAAAAACGAAAAAAAAAAACCAAAACAAAAACGAGTCAAAGTAGGAGAGATCACAGCCAGTGGATCGCTCAGATACAGATACAGATACAGATACATATGTATCTGAGCGAGGGCTGTAAGTGTGTCGTATCTACATCTTATAACATTTAATTCATTGTTCACTATTCGGCGGTGTTTTTTATTTGTATTATGTATTCCATTTTGTAGTTTGTAGTTTTCGTTTTTTTTTTGGTTACGATCTCGCGTTGTAAGGCGGCTTCTGCCTCTATTTCAGCTTCATCTTCCACTACTTTCGGGGCACAATGGAAAACGCGTATTGGCCAAGTTGTGCGTGGCGCGTTTGTTGTCATTAAATTTGCGTTTATTTCATTGGTTAACTTGTTTCCTTTTCCTGTCCACGGTTTTCTATTTTTCTATTTGCCTCTCGCTTCGTCGCGTCGCCTCGCACATCGCACTCTCTGCATTTGTATCTGTAAATGTATCTGTATCTGTACCGGTGTATCTGTGCGTTTTATTGTTTCGTTTCTTGTTTGCTTTCAATGTTTTTTATTTAATGATCGTGTTTACATACTTAGTCCATCTCCCTCGCCCACGGTATATTCCAAACTTAATTGTTTAGACCCCCGAAATTCAAATCAATTATAGCCTTTGGACTCTTTATTGAGTTCCATAACTGTAGTACAGTTTTCTAACACACAAAAATGTATCTTAGTTTGAGGGAATCGAAAAAACTAGTTTGGTTTCACATTCCAGAAATATCTGAAACAGCTAAAGATAGCTATTATATTAGTTTAAATTCTATGATTCCTATTTTATATATTTAAAATCTTAAAAAAACCCAAATATTTAATATTTAAGAACGCTCTTGACTTTGACTTATCGACATACACACTCTGTTCAGAAAGAACACACAAATATAAATATATATATAAGAGATAAGAGCCTGTCTATCTTTAAGCAATAAACAACACCATATTGTTGCGTCTGGGATGCAGATGTCCTGCACTCTAGCAAATGTGTGCATACCTAACTCTGCTAGGTACCTAGAACGCTTGGTGGGTTATATGACCTCCTGCGAGTGGTCACCACATGGTACAGATAAAGACCATAAAAGGTTGCCCGCGGTCGGAGATATACCGATCCGTGGGTCTAGAGATAAGGACTTTCCATTCTCATGTTAGCTACCTAAGCTAGGATTTTAAGAAATAAATTCAGTTTGAAATATCAACTCAACAACGTCAGACGCTTGTTTCATTTACAGCCTCTCTAGACATTTTGGTCCTTCGACCGCTCTGCAATTTTCCCCCCTGTGGTAAGAAGTTCAGAGTTTTTAAACCAGCACCTTAAAAATATTAAGGCTGCTAAAAATAAATATCTCTTGTGTCCCCCCACCCGTGGTAAGGAACAGAGAATAAAAATATAAACAAAAAGATACAAGAGAATCTTTTATGTTTTAATAAAAAAGCACCTTGTAGTAAAAAAGAACTAAAGGTAGCTTAGAAAACAAAAAAAATAATAACGAAAAGTTCGTAAGGCGTGCTTGAGGCCATAAACATCAGCAATAAAGTGGGCGTAAAAAAAATATAAATAATATTTGAACGCGACGGTTAATTAGTGCCAATTAAAAAAAAAAACAAGGCAAGGAGCCTGTAGAATAAATCAAACCAAAAAGTGGAAAGTT
>VNJR01006253.1:0-35717 GCA_008042585.1 Drosophila punjabiensis | reverse complement strand
ATATTGTGTCCAGTCGAACGTGCTGGAGGTGAGGCGCTGCCATGCATTGTGGACGTGCGTGACGAGCGGCAAGTGCAGCAGGCTGTGGAAGCGGCTGTAAAAAAGTTCGGAGGAATTGACATCGTTGTGAACAATGCCAGTGCCATCTCAATCACTGGCACACTCGACACTGATATGAAGCGTTACGATCTGATGCAGAACATCAATGCTAGGGGAACTTTTCTTGTGTAAGTGCGACCACTGCCGCGTTATCTATCATTTTATCTCACTTAAATTCCACAGATCTAAGACTTGCCTGCCGTATCTGCTGCTTAGTCAAAACCCACACATACTGAACCTTGCACCACCTCTGAACATGAGGGCACGGTGGTTCGCCAACCACACTGCCTACACCATTGCTAAATACGGAATGTCTATGTGTGTGCTGGGAATGGCAGAAGAATTCCGAGGTCAGGGCGTAGCAGTAAACGCTCTCTGGCCTCGCACTACTATCCACACGGCAGCCGTGGAAATGCTTAGCGGGTCCGAAGGAGCACTATACTCGAGAAAGCCTGAGATAATGGCCGATGCAGCATATGCTATTTTTTGTCGCGACTCCAGAGAGTATACAGGAAATTTTTTTGTGGACGATGAGGTGCTACTAGACGCAGGCGTTAAGGATCTTTCCAAGTACGCCTGCTTTCCAGAGAACATACATCTGCTGGCTACAGATGTGTTTCTAGATGAAACTGGGCCTGTAGCCAAGTTGTAAAGTCAATCGACAATGTATATGAATAATAAAATTGTGCCAATCGCATATTAAAGAAGTACTGAGCCTCAATAAGATTTTGCTAATTACTTATTATATTCTTATTTTGGAATTATAAACTATTAATTTCATTTAGAGCGAAATTGTTCGTATTGTCTAAAGTAACTAAGTTATAGGAGCTTTAGTTTCCACACAAAGTTTATCCGTTATTTCGAAAAGTTTGCCACACAGGAACACTAATGTACATACACTCGCTCACAATCCCTGGATACACCTGGAAAAAAATAAATTATTCAATTTTATCTTTATCTTTTATCTTTTTTCACCGGTTTATGAATTGGGACAATTTCTTTCATATTTTGTATACCCTTGCAGGGTATTATAATTTCAGTCAGAAGTTTGCAACGCAGTGAAGGAGTCATTCCCGACCCTATAAAGTATATATATTCTTGATCAGCATCAACAGCCGAATTGCTCTAGCCAAGTCCATCTGTCTGTTTTTCCGTTTGTCCGTCCGTTCAAGCAAAATAGCCAGAAAATGGTTAAGTTGGCAACACTGGTCTCGTAAAAGGTGTTAGATTGATCTTATCTGGTTTGTCGAAGAACTTGTGTAGATTGATTAGGGGTGATGCCGCTGAAGAGTAAATAACTTGAGTTTAGTTAACATACTCTGTCCACAGTCACAACACTTCGAACATGAAAAACACCGGGTAAGTCTAGGGCCAAAGTCTCGAGCCATAATCTTCTTATCATTTTCTCTCCCCTAGAAAGCTAAAGGGAAAAACTCTCTTCATCACGGGCGCATCTCGGGGAATTGGCAAAGCTATTGCCCTGAAGGCGGCCGCTGATGGAGCCAACATAGTCATCGCAGCCAAAACAGCGGAGCCCCATCCAAAGCTTCCCGGCACAATATATACCGCCGCTAAGGAAAGTATGTGCGACCAATTCTCCAAGTGAGTGGAGTTTGACCTTTGTACACTTTATATTGTGTCCAGTCGAACGTGCTGGAGGTGAGGCGCTGCCATGCATTGTGGACGTGCGTGACGAGCGGCAAGTGCAGCAGGCTGTGGAAGCGGCTGTAAAAAAGTTCGGAGGAATTGACATCGTTGTGAACAATGCCAGTGCCATCTCAATCACTGGCACACTCGACACTGATATGAAGCGTTACGATCTGATGCAGAACATCAATGCTAGGGGAACTTTTCTTGTGTAAGTGCGACCACTGCCGCGTTATCTATCATTTTATCTCACTTAAATTCCACAGATCTAAGACTTGCCTGCCGTATCTGCTGCTTAGTCAAAACCCACACATACTGAACCTTGCACCACCTCTGAACATGAGGGCACGGTGGTTCGCCAACCACACTGCCTACACCATTGCTAAATACGGAATGTCTATGTGTGTGCTGGGAATGGCAGAAGAATTCCGAGGTCAGGGCGTAGCAGTAAACGCTCTCTGGCCTCGCACTACTATCCACACGGCAGCCGTGGAAATGCTTAGCGGGTCCGAAGGAGCACTATACTCGAGAAAGCCTGAGATAATGGCCGATGCAGCATATGCTATTTTTTGTCGCGACTCCAGAGAGTATACAGGAAATTTTTTTGTGGACGATGAGGTGCTACTAGACGCAGGCGTTAAGGATCTTTCCAAGTACGCCTGCTTTCCAGAGAACATACATCTGCTGGCTACAGATGTGTTTCTAGATGAAACTGGGCCTGTAGCCAAGTTGTAAAGTCAATCGACAATGTATATGAATAATAAAATTGTGCCAATCGCATATTAAAGAAGTACTGAGCCTCAATAAGATTTTGCTAATTACTTATTATATTCTTATTTTGGAATTATAAACTATTAATTTCATTTAGAGCGAAATTGTTCGTATTGTCTAAAGTAACTAAGTTATAGGAGCTTTAGTTTCCACACAAAGTTTATCCGTTATTTCGAAAAGTTTGCCACACAGGAACACTAATGTACATACACTCGCTCACAATCCCTGGATACACCTGGAAAAAAATAAATTATTCAATTTTATCTTTATCTTTTATCTTTTTTCACCGGTTTATGAATTGGGACAATTTCTTTCATATTTTGTATACCCTTGCAGGGTATTATAATTTCAGTCAGAAGTTTGCAACGCAGTGAAGGAGTCATTCCCGACCCTATAAAGTATATATATTCTTGATCAGCATCAACAGCCGAATTGCTCTAGCCAAGTCCATCTGTCTGTTTTTCCGTTTGTCCGTCCGTTTATACGCAAACTAGTCCCTCAGTTTTGAAGTTATCTAAATGAAACTTTGCAGATAGTCTTCTATATATTCTCATAACTATAAACGTCGAATTGAGCCGGATCGGACGACTATTTGATATAGCTGCCATAGAATCGATCGGTAAATGTGGAGAAAAGTGTAAAGCTTTAAAAATACCATGAATATGAAAGTAATTTACATTATGAATATTATTATTATGGATTATTAATTTTCCAATGCAATCTGCATGAGTATACAAACTTCGGCGTGCCAAATTTAGCTTCCTTTCTTGTTCTTACATAACACCTTTTAAAAAACCATAACTAAAACGAAACAACCATAACACCTTTGAATTTAAAAAAAATATTATTTTTCTCTTTAAATGTCGGCGTTAAATCGATATATTGTTTAGTCCGTAATGCCCGCGCTCATCGATGGATCTTCACCACATTTGATAGGTACTAGTTTTATAGAAATTGTAACATGAGAATCTATGTACGTAAGATCAATTTTTTTTTTACCAACTGAATTTTTTAAAAGTCTTAGTATTCACAACCTTGACAACGCACATCCAGTTTTCAACGTCACCACGTATCTTAAGGCTTTAAAAGAACATTCCGACAATTTGCACTTGACAAACGACCTAGACGAAGATACTTCATCCGCTAAGCAAAGATATTTCCGGGTCTGAGATAATGATAATTTATTGGCCTTTTTTTAGGATTGCCTCACAATCTGGTTGCTATTCAGCACCTTTGACTTAAAGCCGGCGGCGACGAGCGAAGCCACCTCAGACGGGTCACGACCTCGTGTTTCCGGTAAGTACTGTTTTGTTAGACCGAAGAGCAGCCAACAGATAAGCGAGAACGGTAGAAATACCAAGCCGCCCCAAGCCTTTTGCAGAATGGGGAATGCCATTCCGATAATAAAGTTACACACCCAGTAGACGACACTTCCTATAGACATGGCGATAGGACGAGGAGAAAGCTCGAATAGTTCTGGTCAGGATAAAAATAAATGAGTTAGGACAGCTTTCCATGTAAAATGATCTATTAAATAAATGTACAAACCTGCTCCAATGAAGAAAGGCATTGGTCCAAGAGCGAACTGGAAGAAGAATATGTACAGAAAAATACATCCAATGCAGCCCATGGCAAACCAGCTGATGCTCTCCTGAAAGGCCAATGCATTTTACTTACTATTGAGGACCGTATACGTCTACTTACAATGAAGTAAAGCATCATGGCGAGCATGAAAAGAAAAACGGCGCAAAAAAAGGTGGAAGCCAACATCAAGGGCCGCCTATTCAATCGTTCCAGTAATACTGGGCCCAACATCGAGGTGGCTAGGTTAAGGGACCCCGCTCCTAAGTTCACCCATTCGGCTGCCTGTGAAGAGAAACCCGCCATGCGAAAAATGGAGACGGAGTAGTAGAAAATCTGCAAGAACAAACAGAGTTCAAATGTACCGCTTGAAAGCCTAGGGATTTTACACATACTTACTGCATTTATACCCGACAGCTGCTGACCGCCCAAAAAAGCGCACACTATAATGAGGGGAAGCCGCAACTGGGGATTTCGCAGCACCTCCACGAAGCCGCTAGCAGCCACCTTGGAAGTTGCCTCAAGTTCCATTTCGTCCATCTCTGCCTGCAGCGCCGCACTGTCAGTCGAATAACCTCTAAGCTGTTGAAGTGTGTGGCGGGCCTCCTCTTTGCGTCCCTTTACAATATACAGCCACTTGGGACTTTCGTGATACCATCTGAGAGGTGCATAACAAACTATCACGAGGACACCGTAGAACGACAATCCGAAGTGCCACAGCTCGGGTCCGCCAAGAAGTGACTGAAGACTGAAAATCTGTGCCACCACCACACCAAGCGTCAGGCCCATTGGACAGAGCGGTGCCAGGGTGCTCCTCTGGGAAAGCGCTGCGATTTCGCTGTGCCACATAGGCATGAAGGCGGTGAGGAGACCTCCAGCCAGTCCAACCAGCAGTCGACCCAAAAGCAGTAGCTCCACGGAACCCAGCCGACACGTATAGAAGCAAATGGCTCCCAAGGCGAGAAGAATGCCACAGATTTGAAAGCACCCTCTACGTCCAAACCTGTTGGCCATGGTGGCTCCCGTCACTGAACCAATCGCTCCACCCACAAGAAAGATTGAGACGGCTGCCGACCACAGAAGCTCCAAGCCGGACTCGCCCAAATGGAGATCGTAACGGTACATAAGGGTCTCGTTACACCAGATCCGCATGATCTGAATGTAAGTGGAAATTTGCATACATATGTGTTCTGGGCAAGTTTTAGCTGTACACACCTCAGCCGGACTATTCATCACCCCCGTGCAGTATCCAACAGGAACGGCGGCACCAAGGGAGGATCCAATGGCGGTCCAACTTAGAGACCAGCTCCATCGGGGCTGCTCCTCCTGAAAGTTGTAAGAAGTGTAATAGAACAGCTATTTTAAAAAACCTTGTTCGTTACCTCTACATTTTTGTGCGCCATTACCGGTACTCTACACGACTCAATGACTGTTTCTGAAGTACTTCACCGACTTTAGATTTTTCCATATTGGCGGACCCTGCCTTTTCAGCAAAACACTGCTTAGGAATAGATCATTTGCCGCCAAATTGCGGATTGTATTTCATTCGTCTTCACGGCAGCCTTATTCTCACCGAGAGATTAAACAACGCGTTTATCAAACTCTGAGATAAGAGATGTCAAAGTCATCTGAACACGCTAAGGGCACGGCCTTCAGGGCCGGTTTAAAATAAAATTATACCCTTGCAGGGTATTATAATTTCAGTCAGAAAATTCGACTGGATTCAACTGTGCGTTAATTCTTCGCTCTTATGGGTTCGTTTTATATAAAAAATAAAAAAGGCATAACATATCCTTTTATTATTTAATTGGTGCAAATATTGATTTTGCGTAGTTTTTCACTTTTGAGATCATTTAAAAAACTCATGTGAATCGGAAGTGGCTTTTGGGGTCGACCACTTCAAACGACAATTTTTACGAATTCTGAGGCAATATTTTAATAAAAATTTTAAACTATTGTGCATGGTTATGCGTTTTTACAAAAATGACTCGATTTTTTTAAAAGTACATTTTCCATTTTTCATTCCATTTTCCCATCGTATTTTTTCATATTGTTATTAAGTATTTAAGTAAATTAGAATAGCATATATGCATTTTTTCGACTCTGCATTCTCAAAGTGATGTTAAAAAGCAGAAATCAAAGCATAAAAATGCAGTTTTTATTAAAAGTAAAAAGAAAATTTTTAATCACATTTTTATCAAAATAGTGAAAAGTCGTGTTTACGCAAGTACGCTTTCAAATATTTCGTAATTATTATTCATAACTTATTCGTATCAAATTCATTCATTCATTCCACTGGTGCAAAATAATATTTATGTTATTTTTCCTAAAAAAAAAAACAAGCCTTGTTTTGTATAATTAATATTAAGGGGATATATCAATAGATATACGATATAAAATTCTTTTATATAATATTTAATTATTTTAAACCCCCTAACTAAATTTAAAAACGATCAGGTGCTGACGCTGGTCACCTGGCCGGTAATGCGCGACAAGTACCAGCAATTCGCCTTCAAGGATTACGGAGCTGCGCTTCTGCCCCGGACCCAGCTACCAGATCATGATGCAATCATCGGAAATCTTCACCAAAGGGGCTTCTGCTTTGATCATAATTTTCAACTTCTTCAAACTGTTAAGCTTCTCCTTAAACAATCCATAGCATTGTTCTTGATTTTATCCGGCATTTTCCTCCATTTTTGACACCTTGTCTTTGAAAACTTTGAAAGCTGTTCAACAATTTCAGTCGCCGAGTTTTTTAGGTCGTTCCCTATCCGGCTGAAAATATCGACTAACTATTGCAAATATTTTCAGTAATTCAGTCGTATAGGGAATCCCCTGATTATTTATATTACAATCATCGATAAAACCCATAAGTAGCGCGAAAAGGTAGCGTACTTTTTGCTAATCATGATGAAAGAAATCTTGTTATTTAATTTATGATATTTTTACTACATTTAAGCTTGAATGGGTTGCGAAAAAACTTGTACTAAGGAAGAATGCAGTATTATTTGCAAATTAAAAAAACCGGTAAAAAAAAAACATAAATAGCAAAAATCATGTATTGTTTTCGAAAAATGTAATACAATGCACTAGCGTTAATCAATAAATGTCTTTTGTATTTGACCCAACAGAAGATATAAAAGCAAAAGCCTCGAAAAACGATTTAGAGCTTGAAAAGGACTATAGTTCGAAAGAGCAAATCTGTCCCTTTTAGGTCTGCTTATGAAATTATAGTTGAAATCGTTAATAAATCAAACTTCAAACTATCAAGAAAACTTGTTGCATGAAGACTAAATGAAGCTTGAACCTATTAGAGGCACGAACAGAAGGAAACAACTCCTGTCAAAGGAAAATATTCAAAAGCATTTGGGCTTTGGATAAATTTGTTATAAAGTGATGAAACCAAAACAAATAGGATAAAACCCAATCGAAAAACATTTTTGGGTCGTCCAAAAGTTTAGGCCCTCATTTCGAGATACACAACAAAATCTGTAAAACATGAAGAATGCACAATAATGCGTTGGGGTGCAATTACTAGGTATTGTTCGGTCAGTAAATGGTGTTATGGATCAATTTCAATATTCAGGTATACTTAAGAACATTATGGGCCCATATGCTGTAGATAACATCCCTGTGAGATGGACCTTTATGAAGGTTAACGATCCGAATAATTCATTAAGGATCTTAAAGAAGCGGTTTTAGACGGAACTTGAAACTATGAATTGGCTAGGACATAGAACAGACCTGAACCCAATCAAGAACCTTTTTAATGATGTGCAAGTGACTCTTTGCCAGAAAATTTGGATGATTTAAGGCTGAGGCTAAAGAAACCTGGTACTTCATCCTAAAGGGACGTTGCCAAAAAATTGGTGGAGCAAGAGCCTCAAATGTCTAAAAGTTATTCAAAATTGTGGTTATTGTACTAAATACTAATCCAGTGTAAAATTTTTCCCATGGAAATGTGTTAAGTTTATCTATGATAACCCTTTAAATGAATTTGTGCTAATTATGTGACCACCCAGTTTTGCACATTTCTCCAAATTTTTTTAAATATCGCCAAAATTGATTGATTGATTTCACCATTAATTCTAATGTATTAATAAGTTTACTTAACGGGCTATTAAATGTCATATAAGTTTGTTTCCGTTTTATTAACATTTAATCAAAAAAATGTTTTTAGCTCACGAAAATTTTCGTACCAAATAATGTATATGACCATAGCTGTACATTTGTATACATATATGTATTTAATAAATGTTTTTTAAATGAATTTCTTAATTTAATCTACGCGATTGATTAATTTTCAATTATCCGGCAAAATCCAAGCATACAAACTACACGGACATGGCCTTAAACACTAATAGTGCGAAAAATGTTAAAGCCACTATTGGCTGTCGATAACAGCACGCCAGGCAGTTGAGGATGCCAGTGCAGCTCCTTTATTTCCTTTTGGCCCTGATGGATAAAAAGCAGCTGCGGTGGCAGCTGGCTAAGCTCGTCTTCATTTCTGGCTTGTACCTGAGCCTGGTCGGGATCATTTTCGACGGCAAGATCCCACAATGCAATTTGGTCATCATCACCACCCGATGCCAACACAGTAGTTTCGCTTGGACACCACTCCACGGTGGTAATATGATCCGTATGGTGCTTAAAGGTGGCAATGGGCTTCTGACTGTTAAACTGTCGCAAGTCCCAAACATGCAGGAATCCATCGTCGCCGCCGCTGGCGATGAACGGTTCAGAGCGGTTCCATGAGATTACGTTGATGTCGCTCTCATGGGCGTCCGTACAAGTAAGCATACAGGCCTTTTGCGGTGCAGCACGGCAGTCCCAGATACGGATGGTCTTATCTACAGAACACGAAGCGAGAACACTGCGTTCATTTGGACTCCATTGAAGATCCTCGACGGACTGTGTATGCCCCGCCAATGGCCGTTGATCCACCTTCCAGGTGCCGTCCTCCAGGGGACTCCACATATGTATGTCACGTCGACAGTCGCCAGTGGCCAGAACGCCATCTGCGCAAGGACTCCAGTCTACGGCGAAGCCTTCCTGCTGATGTCCGCTAAAGGAGTAGACTGGATGGGTCTCGGATTGTTCATACTTCTTGAGCAGCTGAGCATCTTCCACGGCCTGCAAAGGCTGAGTCAGGTTCCAAATGTTTACGCGCCCAAGTTCACTCCAAGATGCGGCAAATACCGTGTTGCCCAGGCGACGGGCGCGCACTCGGTTAACACAGCCCTGGTGCTTAATAAGAGCACAAGTCATCTGTGGCTTCTTCAGATCCTCGCGGTCACCAACGTCATCCTGATCATCCTCCAGCTCTTCGTCGTCGTCATCATCGTCATCCTGCGTCTTGTACATGTTGTCCATCTTCATCACGATCAGGTTGTTGACATGGGTGCGGGCTGCTTGCGTACCTGCCACGATGTAAGCAGTCATCGGGAACGACTGTCGGGACTGGCCCAGTTCATCGGGAATTATGTCAAAGCTTAAGCAGGGTGCACCTGTGGAAGCCTGGTGCAACATAACGTATGCACTCTCGTCGCACACCAGCTCCTCATCGTCGGCTAGCCTTTTGCCGGGCAGGTACACTTCCTTGGGCTGCTTGGGTTCGGAGTCTCCATCTTCTGCGTCGCTGTCATTGTCAGACATGTCGCTTTCTGCGTCTTCGGGCTCCACAACCTCCATGCTCAGGTCGTCATTATGATCACCGTCCATGGCTTCCGATTTTTATATTTTGTCGGTGCACGTGCAGCAACAATTATAGAGATGATTCGTAATCGACAGTCACAATGGTCGAATATTCGATTGTTTTTAAACTATCGACAAGGGTTATCAAAATCGTAGTCGGAAATAAACAATAAAATTGGCCGGGGACTCCCTATACGACTTAAAATATCGGCAGCTGTCGATGGCTGAATATGCAGTTTTCATGAAAGTTCGGTTTTGAGAGAATAAAACTGTTTCGCAGCGGAAAACATTTATTCTTTTCAAGTGTCACCGCTTGGTTCCTTGACATTTTTCGGAGCCAGTGCTGCCATTTTGGATTTTCCCCGTCAAAACGGGCTATTTTTTAAAGCTAACTGCGGGATAAATTTGTAAATTGCGGGAATTGTGAAAAGCGGGAAATCCGTTTTTATTTTAGAAATTTAGTTGGCTTTTTTCGCGGTGAAGAAAAGCATCACAGAAATTTTAGTGTTTCTGGAACGCAAAAATATTTCTGAAATTGAACGCCAATACAACAACATCAATTTGATTAAGTGGGACAACATCAGCGACACAAACAAATTTTGGCTTGAGTTGCTAAACTTTAAAGATTCTGGTGGAAACCGCAGATTTTTTGAGTTGGCAACTGTGACCATCCAAATATTGTCTTTGCCTGGTCCAACGCGGGTTTTTAGCCAGGTTAACCTAATAAAATCCAAATTATGGAATTCTATTGGCCTCAGCACGACTAACAGCATTCTAAGCATAAGTTAAAGTGTTGATTTCAAGCAAAAGATATACTGCATTCATTTTTATTTTAATATACAGATACGCACTGCGAAGGATCGGAAAATGCTGCGTCGACTACGAAGCGCCTGTAAAATATCTGCGCATGATAGGCACTAATATGTCATACGCAAATGAAGAAGATCAAGAGAATATTGATAAAATTATGGAAATCTTTTAAACAAAAATTAACTAAATAAATTGTTTTCGCTTTTCTAAAACATTTGTTTTTAGCTTTTTATTGGATTTTTTACATTTTTTTAAAGCTTTCTCCATTCTTCACGTCAAAAACAGCTTTTTTTGCTGGTCAAAAGTTCGCAGCACTGATCGGAGCACAATTTCGTGGCACCATTGGCCATAAATATGTACTCCCTTGGCGAACCTATTGGGTTATCCCCAGGGCCGCAGAGAGAAAATCCGGGCCCGGGGGTAACAATGTTCGCCCCCCCCCCCTTCGCTTCAAATAAATCAGCTATTTCCGACTGTGATGGAATTTTTTTTTACATTTATGTATTTTAATGTACATTTTCCTGCCGGATGTAAATGCACTCCATGCGAGAAAGGTTAAAATTTTTTGAATTATGACAGAGAATTTTTCTTAAGCCTAGTAAGTATATATCGAAAATAGCTATATAACCGCTATATATTTTGATTGGTAACCAGTGTTACCGATAAATAAAAAAAAAGCAATAAGAATGGTCTACTAACATAACGTTAGTACTAGTCTTTAGTACCTGCAAAAACAACGAAACAAAAGGATATTTTTCTTCCTTTTTAGCAAGGTTTTTAATATGAAGTTTGGTCATAATTGTGATATCTAATTTTCGTTATATTAGTACTAGGCTTTAACAAAAAATACCACACAAAATACTCGAACAAAAGAAAAACGGGTTGGCAGACCCCTTCGCTTTATTGACAATTTCAAGTAGCCTCGTGCAAAAAGTGGAACCAAAAATCGAGCTGAATTTGGTATTTTACACATTCAATCAAAATGGTGAAGTCGTCTAATCCCTTAAACATCTTGCGCAATATCTATAACAATGAATTTCAATGGCGAGTTATAAAGAAAAGCCCCCGACAGAACTTTATATAATCTTAATCCCAATCTCCACAGGATGCTTGTAAAGAGCTATGGCCTCTTCTTCCTGGGAGTTCGATTGGCCAAGGAATTCGTAGGCGTGGAACTGATGCCAGCTCTGGGACCAGCTTAGTCTTTTAAACCAAATTGATTTTGTTGCGTACAAATAAAACTGTTAAACTAATATAAGTATAGAAATATATACAGTTTATATGTTGTGTAGAGAGGACGGTGTTAGATTCTGCTGACCATCAGATCCTTGATCTTGGACTCGTCAGTATCAATCTCGTTTATAAGACTGTCTGCCAGCACGCTTGGCGTCATTTCCCGCTGCAAGAAGTTTGCCACTAGCTTTCTACTAGGTACGGCCCCTCCGTGGGCCAGTATTTCAGCCCGGTACTTTTCGCCAGACTGCCGGTTAAACGGGTTTGATTCAAAGTACGTCTGCCATATCCAAGAGGCGATCGTCTTCGATACGAGGTAGGCGTAATATTTAGCTCCATATCCGACTAGATGAGAGAAGCGCAGTTGCCAGGCTGTGTTTTCTACGTAAGGCAGACCATAGTATTGGCTCTGCACGGATCGTAACGTGTCCGTGGTGCTGTCGCCCCGTTGAGCTTTCGCGCCGTGGTACTCCTGGTCCAACGCGGAGTAAAAGACCTGCAGCTGCGTTTCACTGGCGGCGAACAGGTGTTTAGAGGCGCATAGCCTTTTCAGCATGTCTTCTGAAATTGGCTCATGCGTCTGGAAATGGCGAGCGAAAGTCCGCAGAACTCTGGGATCGCCAGCAAAGTATTCCATGAGCACACTGGGGACCTCAGCAAAGTCTGTGCAGCAGCGCGTGCCGGTAACGTGCTGATGCTCAGTGCGCGCCAACATTGAATGCATAGCATGGCCCATTTCATGAAACAGGTTGTCCACCCTGGCTGGCGACAGTAGCGTTGGTCCACTCCAGCGGGGTTGCGCAAGGCCTAGCATAACCACTACAATGGGCATCTGGTAGGTCCCATCGGGCAAACGTTTTCCTCCTTGGATAGTGAAATGGCAGTCTTGGTTGGGCTTGCCTGCGCGCTCGAAGAAATCGCAGTATATGTAGCCTAGCAGTCCTTCGCTTTCATGTACCACCGACAGTTTGTAGATATCACTGTGCCAGGACTCCCCTGGTTCCATTTCAGTGTTTTCAAGCCGGACACCGTATAGCGAATTCAAAAGATTATCTAGGCCCTCCATGCAACCACCCAGTGAGAAGTAAGGCAAAAACTCGTTGGCCTGCTCTTCAAGCGATTGGCGTCTTAGCTGGGTGGTAAAGTAAGGCGTGTCCCAGATCTCTGCCAGAGTCTCACCTTGTCCGCCCTCTTGCCGCTTCATTTGGGTCATAATGGCGAAGTCGGCTTGGGCTCGCGAACGCAGTTTCTCAGAGAGTTCGTCAATAAACTTACGGACCACCTCAGGTGTCTCCATAGTACTGCCATTGAGGGCCCGATGTGCATAGGTCTCGAATCCACAGCTGCGGGCCAGCTCATAACGGCAAAGCAAAAGATCCCTCAAAAGCTCCTCCTGACTCTCAGATGGCTGCAGGTACAGCCGGTAGGCGGCTTCCCTCATCTTCTCGTTTTCCGCGTTTGTGCACAGTCCCGTGATGATCACGTTGTCGCCGGAGATGGGAAAACTAAAAAACGAGTTGTCATCAGTTTTCATTTAAGAAAAGACTATCTCAAGTTTATATCTGATATTAATAAAACGAATTTATACTAAATTGACCTATTAATTATATAACTCTTAAACGCATTATTAGCATTTTAGAGGCTTTTAAAAACAAAAACGCGAACCCTAGTTTTAATATTTTGTCTGCCTGCATCATGGCTTTAAAGTCACACATAACAAGAAAGGAAGCTTCGACACGCCAAAGTTTGTATGCCCTGTAGATTGCAATTAGATCATTAATTATTTATCCATATCTAAGATAATATGCATGTTATATGTTTAAAAATATTTCCATTTTATTTGTACAGTTTTACAATAAACAGTCCATTTCTAAAATAATATGAATTATTTTCATATGCATATTATTTTTAGTTTTACATTTTTTTCTACAAATTTACGGATTGTTTCTATGGCAGCTCTATGATATAGTCGTCCGATTCGGCCCGTTTTACCAGTAATATTTGTGTTCTAAATGGCAATCTTTTAGAACTTGTCGTTTTAAAATATTTCTCAAAAACCCAGCATCGCGATAGTTACAGATATGAGAAGTAAGATTTTAATTCATCTGGAAAATGTCAAGTCTATTTTTTTTTTAATTGTATATAACAACAAGAAAGGAAGCTAACTTCGGCACGCCGAAGTTTGTATACCCTTGCAGATTCCAGTTGTATCAATAATATTCAATCCCTATATAATATAAAATGAATTACTTTCACATTCATTTTATTTTTACAGTTTAACATTTTTTTTACATTTTTACATGTAAAGTAAAATTTAATTTACATGCACATTTACCGATCGTTTGTATGGAAGCTCTATAATATAGTCGTCCGATCTTAATGAAATTTAAAACAAAATTCTAAAATACTATAAAAAACTTGTATCTCAAAGTAAAAAAAGCAATGTTGAAAACTGACGAAGTTATAATTTTTTTTTCTAAAAATTTCCCGACTGTTCCTATGGCAGCTATATGATATAGTAGTCCGATTTTTATAAAATTTAATCTAAAAATCAGATATAATATAAAAAGCTTATGACCGAGAGTTGATCAAGATATGTTAAAATACAGTGAAGTTATAAATTTTTTTCAACAAATTTACGGATCGGTTGTAGGACAGCTATATGATATAGTCGTCCGATCCGGCCCGTTCCGACTTATGTACGAGTGAGAGTATATAGAAGACTATCTGCAAAGTTTTATTCAGATAGCTTCAAAACTGAGGGACTAGTGCGCGTATAACCGGACAGACGAACATGGCTAGATCGACTCGGCTGTTGATGCTGATCAAGAATATATATACTTTATAGGGTCGGAAATGACTCCTTCACAGCGTTGCAAACTTCTGACTGAAATTATAATACCCTGCAAGGGTATAATAAAATAACGTAGTTTTCCATTTTTAGGAATTATATTGAATTATGACTAGTAATTTATTTATTACAGCAGCTTTTTTCAGACTTATATCGTTACATCGCGATCATTACGATAATTGCATCATACTTTTAATGTCGTTTTTTTACTATTAAAGTAAATTAGAAGAGATAGAAAAGATAAATCCGTATTATTTCAACTTCGAAATTTGTTTTAGAATATGCTAAAGTCTTTTAAATTGTTCAATTGGAACATTTCTTAATGTAACTAAGTTGAGAAAAATAATTTTAGAGAACTTTTTATGTTTTTGGCCGCGGTAGACCTTTTCTGAAAATGTCTTTATATACTTTATAGGGTCGAAGATGACTCCTTCACTGCGTTGCAAGCTTTTCACTTAAATAATATTACCCTGCAAGGGAATATAAATGCAGGCCCGCAAGTATTTGAATTAAATTGAATTAGTAAAATAAAAAAAAATTAATTCTACATTTATGCCACAGCAGCTAACACAGTATACAGTTAAATCAATATGTACATAGAATAATGCAAGAACTTACTAGTTACGGATCGCCTCCGGCACTTGCGTCTTGGGAAGAACACTGGGCTGCGCTGCTCCGTTCATGAATTTCTGACCAAGCTGAAGGATGTAATCGTTGAGCCGCACAACTCGCAGGCGTTCCTTTTCAGGAAGGTGAATGCCACACTGCTCGAAGTCAAATAAGAAAAGGCTGGCTACATGGCGGTCCACCTCAGTGATAGGTAGTTTGTCTCCATGCTTGACCACATGATTGAGGGCCTGATATAGAGAGCGGTGTGTGTTCAGACTCTCTACTACACCGCAGATGCTGATACAGGCCTCCTCAGCCGCCTGAGAATACTTGCCCTTCGGGTGAGCTATTCGCACAAACTCGGCCAGGTCCGCCACCTTGCACAGAGAGTCTGAGAGCTCGTCGAATATGTCGACCATCTTGCGGCTTCGCTGCTCGGAGGTAGCCTCTAAAATGAGCTCTTGGGTCCGTGTTTCCACGTTGTCCCGCATCAGGTAAAAGCCCTCATAGCTTCTAAGTTCCCGCATACCAAATAATCCCTGAAACGATAAATGGCTACTTTCTTCTGTTCTTGACTTCAGTTTTTTTTTACGATTGCGGCACTCACCACATCGTCCCGGGTCAAGTTGATACGTCGGCCAAGCGGTGCATTAAAAGCTGTCCCCAAAGGTGTCCATGCGGAGGCAAAACGGTGACCCCACCATTGTTGCCTGCGCAGAAGGATTGCACTTTTTGCACTTCGGCTTAGTAATATCATAGTGATCGAACCAAGCAATTCGGTTATTATTTGAGCGAATTACAGATTAAATCAGCTGATGGTAGAGATGCAGAAAACATCGATGCATCGAGCATTTTTAGCGATGTTTTTCGAGGTTTTTCGATGTTTTTGTTGATATCGATATTAACCGATGCATGGATGTTTTAGGAAACATCGGTCTCTGATAATACATTTTTATATTTATATTTATAAAATTTCGGGCAAATTGCATATTATTCTAACCGTCAGTTTTCGGAAAAATCGCATTACACTGTCTTTCCACACAGTCTATCCGTGTGAAACGGTTTAATAATTTACCTAATATTTTGACTGTTTAACGTCAGAAAAACCGCAGATTGTTTCAGATTTTGTTGGTACTTAGGGCACTACATTAAAATGAATTAGATGACGAGGAATTGAAGATTTTCCAATGATTTCCTCTAACATAGAGCAACTGTCCCGAAGGGAGTGCATGGCGGTACAGGCGCACAATATTTAATCAAAATATAAATAATAGCAATCCGGGACATTTTGGGGAAGAATATACCGGAAAACTCACACATATTTCTTGGCCATACTTTTAAACTTGCCGCCTTTCATATTCCAACTGTTCAGGGGATACATTATTGCATACATTTTGTAGCGAATGCTACCGAGAAGAAGAGTTGCACCCAAAAACTAACGCTTAACTATCGGCATAAGGAGTCGGTTCGAATTGCATGTACATTGGATGGAGAACAAAATGAGACAAATTTTTTTGATATAATTTATTTCGTCAATAAACCACTAAATTGAACAAAATAAAGTTTCTACATGCTAATACATGCCATGAAAAAGGATATTCACTGTAGTTACTGTTTACTCTAAATTTCATTTTCTTTAAACCGTAAGTTTTTCAGAAAATCTCATAGCAGTGGACTATCCTCGGGTTCTGCTCCATATAAAACACCTCAGCAAAAATGGTAAGCCCTATAACTTCAGTTTAAGAGTGAGTTCCAATATGCACAATTGACTTACAAGTGAAATTTTTTAATTTTTTGAAGCGTCAGTTTTTCAATAAATCGCATAGCAGTGAAGTGACTTTGGGGTCAGTCCCATACAAAACAGGGCAGCTAAAATTGTAATCCTTATAACTGCAGTTTCTTAACGCGTGCCAATATATGCACGGTATATGGAAACATTTTAAATTAAATCGATTCAGAAAATTTTAATCGAAGTATCGCATAATTGAAAAAATCGACTAGTCTATTATGGAATCGATTTTATTTTCAGATCTAGTATGTGTGCTGATAACGAGGCGCAAACTATGAAAACGGAACTAGATGTTAGGGTTGTTGGATTTAAAAAATATCGTGTTGATGATATTTGCTGTTTAAAATATATCGCACGATGATATTTAAAAAATCTTTAAGAAATATCGGTATATCGTATTTTTGATATTTTTTAATTTTCGAGAAAATTTGGAGAGGTTGAATGTTTTTGTCACACAGGTTTTCTATAGGTGTACGAATATGTGTATTTTTATTTATTAAGTGAATTGAAATCATAAATCTTAAAACTAAAAAAATATATATTATTTTTACTTAAAAAATGAAAAGAAATTATCGAACTTTAAAATAAAACAAAAAAAAAAAAAACAAATAATAACAATATTATGGTATATGGCACAGCCCGTAAATATCAATTTTATGTAATTATTACATATTTATTTAGTGGTTTTTATTATTATTTGGAAAACAAATCTGCGTTAAATGATTTCAGGAAAACTCGTTCTGTTACGTGCTGGCCTGTCATCCGACTACTGGAATTGCAAACAACGCATTTTATGGCAGACACCAACCGTTCAGATGAGACCGAACTACCAGGTGTGATCAGACAACTTAAAAATATCGGAAATATCATCTCAAAATATATCAATATCGCCAAATTTTGCACAAAAAATATCGCGATGATAATATTTTTTTTAAGAGAAAAAATATCGATATATCAATTTTTTGATATATTTCCGACATCCCTACTAGATGTGAGCCTGCAGAGAACCAGTTGCTAAAACAGACAACGGAACCATGACTAAAAAAAAAAAAAAAACAAGATTTAAAAACTCGAACAATTTATGGAATTAAATTTTTGTCATTTTTGTATTAGTATTATTAAAAAACCAATGTAAAGGAAAGATTTTTCATTCAATAAAAAAAAAACATGAACAAATTCAAAATTTTAACACTAATAAGCGTTTTTGCGCTCAAGTAAGACCAGATTTTTTGGTATTTTGATATATTTTACCCCTGAGTTGCTTTGGTTTATGCCGTTGCATTTCCGCAGACGCAGCGTGACGCAGCCGATTAAAGTTAATTTTGGTCCAAAAAATATTCACAAAAGTCGTAGTTATAGTGTACTCGGTAGCTTTCATCGGCTTCAAAAGATATAGACTACTTTAGCCAGAAAAAAGTGGAAAAAATAGACACCTGGCAGGTAGCGATTTACCTGTGCAAGCCCAAACTCAACTGCCGTCTTTTTTCAGCCTATTTTACAGGGAATGAATATATCTATCATTTACAGAAAAAACATGACGATAGGTAATCTACATTTTGAGTAATGCTACCTGAAAGTCGACCAATTTTCAATTTTTTTCTCATATGATTCAAAAATGGAAATATTTTTCATCTTTAAATGCTCATATCTTCTACAAAAAAATTCCTAAAATTTATTTTATTTTATTATTTTATTGTAGNTGTAAACACCTAGGTTCTTTTCAATAAATTTTTCCAACGGATGGCTTTTATTTTAAACAAATTATCATTTTCCCTCCACAACACGTTCTTCTTCTTTTTCGCCAAGCTTAAGAGTGCCCGTCTCTTCATTTTACAAAATCCAACTTAAGTCTATCATCGGTCTCCTATCGATAACTCTAATGGCTGGTCACACTAAGGCGCGGAACATAAAAATAAGGGGTTTACAGTAGATTCTTCATCCTTGGGAAATTCTCTGTCGATTGGTAAAATCGTTCCGACATTGACTTTTTTGATTTTTGCAACGGCTTTTCTTCTAGAGGCGCTACTGTGCGACTGTTCCAAAAGGCTTTTAAAGCAGCGTGCTTCTAACAGTGAACTCCTTTTGTCGCATGTCATCAGCTCGTCTATCCCATGCTGAGCGATTCGTGAACGCAAAGAGCAGAGAGTTTCTGTCAGAGATCAAATATTAACTGTATAGACCTCGGTGGCCGTACAAAAAGCTCTGCAACAAGTAAGCGCTTCTTAAAGCTTAGCATTGGGGACAGCATTTCAACTTTTAAATTTAGATTTTCAGTAGCAAAAGATTAAACAATCAGTCGATTTAAAAACAAATTTCTTTACTCAGATATCTTGTAAAATTAGTTAGTTAATTAGTTCCTGCGACTCAACAATTTATTATTTTGTTTATATACTCTCCTAACCGTTCCCCTAAAAGTTTTAATAAAATTACGTTATTTTTTAATTTTTGTATCCAACTTTTTGAGGATAAAATGATTTGGAACTGTTTCCTTGGCAAATTATTTACGTATTTCTTTTAAATACCGACAACGTCCAACGTTTCAAAAATTTAAAAGAAGAGAAAACCCCTAACTTACGGTTCTTAAGTTTTTACTTTTTATAGTAAAACAGGCCTTTCGGTTTACAAAATGTTTATTTTTATCGGTTTAAAAATTCGCGTCGGCACACATGGTTACTAAGGTTTCAAACATGACTATAAACTGGACTGGACTGACTTGACTGTGCTTGTTTTCCTAAGTTCTCGTACATATTGACTGTCCAAATGTTTATCCCCCAAGTCCATACACCCATATGTGAAACTACATATATGACCCAAACATTTTTGCCGACGTTGAGTTTTTGTCTAATCTTGACAAGGTTCTCAATAAACAAAATTATATTTTTTTTTTCTAAAAATGTCTAAAATGTCCTGCACTGCGTTGCAAGCTGAAATTATAGTATCCTGCAAGGGTATAAAAACAAACAGAAGATTTAGTAGACCAGTTATATATAAATACATACATGGACCAGTTCTGCATTTTTTAATTTTTAAAAACAAGATTCTTAAAATAATTATTTTTTTTCTAATTTCGTACCTTGTGTTTGTAAAAGAAAGTTTTAATGAAACATTCGAAAATACTAATTAAAAACCCTTAGCTCAACATTTTTGTTTGTGTTTTCAAATAAATATATTTTATATATTATTTACTTTATTTGTTATTTATGAGTTGGATAAATTTAGTTATGTATATATTTTGATGACAACATTTATTGCAGAAAGTTTGAACGAAGACTTTAAAAATATCGGTAAAACAAACTGAACATTTTTTTAATGACATTTGTATGGAATTTAATACTTTTATTCTTGTTAATTTAAAGATAAAACCACTTTTTCTTATGTTCTCTTTAATAAGCTTTAAGAATAACATTATACTTTTGTTCAACAATAAACACTAAATATAAGAATAATTGTCCATATATTAATATACAACAAATAGCCAAAAGAAAGGAAGCTAACTATATACATATATGTAGATATGTGTATATTCACATATTTTTTATACCTGTACATCTCTCCTCTACATTTACTGATCGTTCCTATGCTTATGATAATTCTGAAATAATATAAAATGCTCATATGTCAGAGTAGATTAAAATATGTGAAAACCTAACAAAGTTTTTTTATTTGTTTAATTAGTATCTCAACCGTTCCTATGGCAGCTATGTAATATAGTCATCCGATTTTTATAAAATGTAATCACTAAATCTACAAAAATACAAACATATCGTGTCTCAGAGTAAATGAAAACAGCCGAGTCAATCTAGCCATGTCCGTCTGTCCGTTTCTACAAAAGTTGCAGATAGTCTTTTGTATTCTTACACTCGTATATTAGTCGGAAAGAGCTGGATCAGTCAACTATATCATATAGCTGCCATTCAAACAATTTCGGATTTATTTTTATAAAAATCGAACTACTATATCATAAAGCTGCTATAGGAACGGGCAAGAAATTTTAGGGAAAAAAGCATAACTTTGTTAGTTTTCAGATACAAGCATTTTATATTACTTTAATCTTTAATTCTAAATTTCATAAAAATCGTACGACTATATCATATACATAGCATAGAAACGATCTGTCAATGTGGAGGAAAATCACATTTTACTTTACATGTAAAAGTGTAAAATTATAAAAATAATATGAATATGAAAGTAATTCATATTATTTTAGATAGAGATTGATTATAATTGATCCAATTAAAATCTGCAAGGGTATTTATTTTATTTATTTTTTTGCAAATAGACCTATTAGTCTTATCATATGCTATTTACGCCTAATAACTAATCCTTGTTCAATAAAAATAGTTACATTTGACGCCTATATCGTGGTATGCTGTTATCCTCAATTAATTTTCTTCCCGGAGACAACAATATAGTTTTTTAAATTCTGCTGTTGTTGTATTTGTATTCTTTGCCGAAAAAAATTGTTGCATTTTTCAAAAGAAAAAGACACAGGAGCAGCCAATATTGGCTGTTGCTTATTGAAAAATGTCCTAATTGGGTCGAAATTCCAATCAAACAACGATTCCAATTCGTCTTGAATCGGTGCTGTCGGATACAGAATCCGTATTGTTGCTTGTGTTTAGCTTTTATGTTGAGGGCCGGACGCGGTTCATTCGGCAACCTCAAGATTTGAGAATTTATAGGCCGCTGCGGCTGCAGGTGCAATCAGTTGTGTCAAACTCCGCTATACCCCCTTCTTGCAGTGTGAAAATGTTGCAACCCCGAGGACACCAAAGGACTTCCTTCCTCTCTAGAACTGTGCAAATATGAGTGCGGCCAGCGGAACTGAGAGCTTGAAGTAATGAGCAAACAGCAAATAAAAACACAACCGCCCATTTGCAACTGTTCAGAAAATCGGTGGTTGCAGAGGGTAATCATCCAGGCATCGGGTTCTATCACTCCACAAACTATTGATATGCCACATATTCAAATGAAGCTATCCATTTCGGCCCGGTAATTTGCTGCAATTCAGACCAAAATCAATTATGTAAGGCAACCATTGATTATGCCGTAGTCCAGTCAGCTTAAAATTGCAGAGCTTTAGCCGCAACTGCCATTTTGTATTTGTCTGCCCTTCGAAGAAGGCGTGAAACATGAATAATGCTGCTGTGTGCTGCGGCTTTAGTTCGTGTACCAAGGACGGACCAGAATTGATCGCAAGGCGTTGAAAGCGCTGGATAAGCAGGAAAACAAAACAATATAAAATGCACAGAGAAATTTGCAACATGGGGCGAACGACCACTTTTTATGGCATTAATTTATAACTTTAAAACTAAATAATAAAAATATTTTTCAAGTGCATTATAACAATAAGAATATATTTTGTTTTTTTTCTTCAAATATTAATTTGAATGATTGTTTAAACTTGGTCGTTTCTACAAAAAATTTTGACACCAAATCACGGTATTGATCTTTTGCATGGCGCAGGCGGTCAACGCTCTATGTCTTTCTAATGCCTTTATTTCAAAGAAATTATGTAGAGGCGGCGAATTTTCTGTAATATGAATTTGATGTAGACAGATTTGGTATACATAAATAAATGGCATAAATAAAAATGCAATATTTGAGCATATTTGAGAATTGAATGCTTTACAAAATATTGTCAATTCCAGAGATTGAGAGCTGGATTCACTTTGTAGCTCAATTTTAATAGAAGAATACAACAAAAATGTTTATGTGTTACAAATTGCACAAGAATGTTTAGACACCGCTGTCTATTTCTACAGTTAATGCCCACAAACATTTATTACAAATAAGATTGCACCGAAAAAGATGCATTTCATTTAGATTATTTAAATTTACGGCATTTAACACGTACAGATTTTTGCACTAGAGAATAATTAGTGATTAACAGCGCTCGCTTTTCTTTGCAGTAACAGCTGACTCAACAGCGAATAACTTAACAGAGCGCGTCACTGTTAAACTTTTCTGTTCGTAACATTGCAGATTGAGGTTATTTGAATATATTCCGTTTGATAAAAGCTTACTTTACCGACTTTTAATAAATGGGTTTTGGCCAAAAAAAGTGGTCTTCCGCCCATAGTGCGATGGCCAGAGAGCAACTGAATTGAATACTCGGCACTCCAACATGTCGAAGCTTCGCTGACGAACAGTGCGGACGGTAGACAATGGCCCAGTTCAGTTCACTTCGGACCCTTCGTTTATCTTACCAACTTGAGCTCCTGTTCCAGCTTCAGACCCGAGGAACCGAGGACTGTTTGGTTGTGCTACGAATTTATCTACCTGAACAGCGACCATCGTCAATCCTCCATCGACGGGGCCGCCGCAGTCCGTTGCATGTGTAGCCTGCGTTGCTTACTGCGTTGGATCCCCAAGGAGCCTAAACATAATGGCCACCAAACGTCAGAGCGGCTACCACATGGTCCGATGTTTTGCTGGTTTCTGTATTTCAGTGGAATTGCAGCCCGCGCTGCAAATACCACTGCCAATGCTTGTGGCTGTGTCAGTCCATGGCTCCTGCTGGCTTATCAATACATTTAATATCTCTTCTGTGGGCACTGCTACGTTTACGGCATCCAATTGGTACGTTGCCTCCAAGATCAAGAGAAGAGGGTCCTCTGCTCCATCCCGCGCCACATCCGTGTCCCAAATGCTGGTATTTTGCCTGGCTTGGGAGATGGGATGCTTTTGCGTAGGATTCATGTTGCTGCTTTGATGTGGATGTGGATGGCGCAAGTCAACGCCATTGTTGTAGTTTCTGCTGCTGCTTGAGAAGCTGCCTGGATGTCAGTTAACATTTCGAATGCCATACAAATCGAGTAGCAGACATCGGCAATGGGCAACAATTCTGGATTTCTATGGCGGCTTGTAAAGGTTTTTGCTGTTTTTATCGTTACTCAGTGGCATTGTCGTCTACAGTTTGAATTGTAGTTGCCAATTTTGTTCAATGTTTCAATCCCAATCCCTGTGAATCTTGGGGAAGAAACAAAATCTTTAGCTTATATTCAGCCTATAAAATGTATGTATACATTGACGAACAGAACTTTAGCGATCCTAAATAATATAAACGGAAATAAGGTAACAATTTAGAATATGTCGATTTAGTACAAACGATCAAGTTGAATCCAAAATAAATGTTGTTAAATAAATTTATATAGGGAGACATTGTGATTTTAATATTCAAATATGAATTTGCGAGTTGTTGCATTCTTACACTAGAGGTAGAGAAACATCGATGGACCGATGTTTTTAAAATTTGTATAAACATCGATATGATTAGGCGACTATCGATTTTTTTAAAACTTTTCCAAATAAGTAAATTTACCGTAAAAAATATGGGAATTTCCAAAATCGAGCACGGTACATTCGTACACTGTCAGGAGGAGACCATTTCTTTATAAAACTTTTAGTATATAGCATTTCATTAGTTCTTTTATCGGTGCAAAAGATTGATTTTGAGTAATTTTTCATTTTTGAGATAATTGCAAAATTTAAGTGATTCGCAAGGGCCAAAAAACGAAAGCGATTTTTGTCAAACTTAGGCAATATTTTAAAAGAACTAGTTGAAAACTTTTGTGCAAAAAGGTCTCTTGTCCGCAGACATCGATGTTTTTACCAACTGTACCAAACGAATATATAAATTATTATTACAGAATCTTGAAAATTCTAAAAATTCTCTTGGGTTGAATTAACAAGTTTTTTTTTTATAAAACTGCAGCCCATGTAGTTTTTTGTTGGACTTGGTGACTGTAGGACAGTTTAAGTAACTACAATTACAGTCACCCTTACTTACCAGACTACGTGTGTGTTATTTCTCAATTCTTTTTAAAATTCTCTACCAGTGCTGTGATCTTTTTCTGAGGAAAAAAAAGGATAAACAAAAAATAACATTGGTCTATATTGGGAGTACCAAAATACTCCAAGATTTTTGAAACGCAGTTAAGTAGTCATCCCCGACCCTATAAAGTATATATATTCTTGATCAGCATCAACAGCCGAGTCAATCTAGCCATTTCCGTATATTCGTTTCTACGCAAACTAGTCCTTCAGTATTGAACTTCTTAACAAGAAAGGAAGCTTACTTCGGCACGACGAAGTTTGTAAACCCTTGCAGATTGCATTTGGATCAATTATAACCTATCCTTATCTAATATAATATGAACAACATTCATATTTATAATACTTTTCACAGTTTTACATTTTTTACATGTAAAGTAAAATGTAGTTTTCCTCCATATCGAGGTTTCTATGACAGCTATATGATAAAGTCGTCCGATTTTTATGAGATTAAAAATGAAATTCTGAAATTATATAGAATGCTAATAAAAGAAAATATGTTAAAAACAGACAAACTTATAAATTTTTTTCAAAAAATTACCCGACCGTTCCTATGACAGCTATATGATATAGTAGACCGATTTTTAAAAAATGTAATTCGAAATTCTCAAATAATATATAAAGCTTACAGCCGAGAGAAGATATGTTAAACAACGGTGAAGTTGTATATAAGTAGGAACAAGCCGGATCGGTCAAGTATATCATATGGCTGCCAAAAGAAACGATTAAAAAATTAAAAAAAATTTGTACTTTGTCAGTTGTCAATATATCTTCATCAACTCTGAGATATGAAAATTTTGTATTATCTCAGAATTTTGGTTTTATTTTCATGAAAATCGGAGGACTATATCTTATAACTGCCATAGGAACAATTTTTCTTTAATTTTATGAAAATCGGACTAGGAACGATTGGCAAATGTAGAGGAAAATTTGAAACTGCAAATGTAAAAAGTGTAAAAATAAGATTAAAACTTTAAAAATAATACAGATATGAAAATATGTAATTAAAAATATATTAGGAATTGACATATATTTTTTTAATGATCAATGATACAAACTTTGGCGTGTCGAAGTTAATTCTTGAATTTACTGCCTGAATTTTTTTCCGTATTATTATTATTTACCTATGGCTCCTATAGCAGCTATACAATACAGTCGTCCGATCTATCCTTTTCCAGCTTATGTACTATCTGAAAGAAAAATCACTGTCTACTGGCGTAAACGCGAACATGATAAAATGGTATCGGCTGCTAATGGTGAACGTTTATATAGAGTATATACTATATTCATATATGTATTTCTTTGTAGGGCCCGAAAGAGCTAACTTCTGACAACTTTCTTTAATTTATGGGAAAGTGTACTTTTATTTTAGAAAATTTATTTCTGGCTTAAGCGTATTTTTATACCCTTGCAGGGTATTATAATTTCAGTCAGAAGTTTGCAACGCAGTGAAGGAGTCATCTCCGACCCTATAAAGTATATATATTCTTGATCAGCATCAACAGCCGAGTCGATCTAGCCATGTCTGTCTGTCCGTCCGTTTCTACGCAAACTAGTCCCTTAGTTTTAAAGCTATCTGAATGAAACTTTGCAGATAGTCCTCTATATACTCAAACTCCTACATTTGTCGGAACGGGCCAGGTCGGACGACTATATCATATAGGTGCCATACAAACGATCCGTAAATTTGTAGAAAAAAAATTATAACTTCTGTTTTTTAACATATCTTGATCAACTCTCAGTTATGAGCTCTAATTATTATTCTAGATTTTTAGATTTAATTTTATAAAAATCGGACTACTATATTATATAGCTGCCATAGGAACGGTCGGGAAAATTAAAAAAAAAAAAATTATAACTTAGTCAGTTTTCAACATAATTTCTTCTACTTTTAGATACTAGTATTTCATATTTTTTCAGAATTTCGTTGTAAATTTCATAAGAATCGGACGACTATGAATATGAAAGTAGTTCATCTTATATTATATTGGGATAGATTATAATTCATACAATTGGAATCTGCAAGGGTATACGAACTTCGGCGTTCCGAAGTTAGCTTCCTTTCTTGTTTTATTTAAGTTCTTATTGTTGCGGCGAGTGCGTCGGTGCATAAAAAAAAATATTCGCGATATGTTAAAATATAGCCCTCATGAATAGCATTTTTATAGTCATATATGTATATATAGTAATAGGGCTACAGTTGACAGTATTTACGAGATATCCAAAGAATTCTGCATTAAAATAAAATACTTTAAGGAATTATGCCACTGGGCTATGAATACAAACAATTAATTTTACATTTTCAAAACAAATAATTATAGCCTTTTTGATCAGGTCAAAGCCTCTCATTTTTCACTGCACCCCCTCGGACACTGTTCGCCTTGCAATAACACATACCGCAATCTGAGCGTTTCAACTGGCAACTGCTGGGCGTCGTTTACCTAGACTGGACACATGTCCGCACATTTTAGAAGTTTTTACCAGTGCCAGCAAGAAGGGGACACAACCGAGCTGCCCGTGTCCTGGGACCCTCCGAAGGTATCGGCTTCCGACCGCCTGCAGTAGGGAGACGTCGAGACGGGAGAGAATTGGCGTCATGTCTGCGTTCACGTCCATATCAAAGTTGAGAATTGTATTTATTTATTTATGTTTTTTTTTTTTTTATATCTGACTGCAGCAACTCTGCTTTTACTGTGTTTGACAGCAGCTGGCCCTGCTCATCTCCCGAACGTCATGAGTTATGT
Organism: Drosophila punjabiensis; assembly: GCA_008042585.1. Taxonomy (NCBI): domain Eukaryota; kingdom Metazoa; phylum Arthropoda; class Insecta; order Diptera; family Drosophilidae; genus Drosophila; species Drosophila punjabiensis. The sequence goes on along the minus strand of VNJR01006253.1, from coordinate 8,053 downwards.
GTTCGCCGCGATAGAGATACTTGTCCTCGGCAGCAGCAAAATAGGACCCACAACGCAGGTCATAAGCCGCCATTTCTTTTGCAATGCGCCTGTGCGCTCAGCTGCGCGTGTGTGTGTGTGATTGCAGGTGAGGGGGGTTGGTGGCATAGTCATGGAACGCAAGAGTTGGCCAAGCATTGGCTGTTGGTGCCGCCGACGGCCCAGCCTCTGTCGGCAAAAGCGTAAGCATCAGCGGCATTGGAGGCAGCTTTGGCATCAACATCCAACCATTGTTTGCCCCACCGCACAGCCCACAGGCACAGATGTGGACACGGATTCGGATACAGATACCAGCTCGAGTCGAATTCCCTTCCCCTCACGTTGCAGCAAGTCGCTGCCCATATCGGCTGTGCGATTGCGTTTAAGTTGGGCACATATTGCTACAGATGCAATTCGAATTGGCAATTCTTTTGGTTTTATCCAGCTTAGTTTTTATTTATTTTGTTAGTATGCGAATCTTTTATTCATAACCTTTCGCATGCCATCGAGCGTATTTAAATTTTATTTTAAATTTACATGGACTTAGCCTTCCCCCTTACTAAATATTTTCCCGCATTTCCATTTCACTATTTCAGCAACAAATCGGCTGCGCGCACCGCGGCCATTTTAAATTGCGCAAACACAAGCAATACATATGTACATATGTATATCGATTCCGAAAGTTCGTTGAACCAAAAACGATTCAAACGTTTGGCCAACTCCATGTTGGGCGGGCTTTTTAACAGACTTTTGCAAGTGAGACGCCATTAGCCACTCAGACGAGCACAGATTGGGGTGGCGGTGAAGAGGGGCCACAGAGAGCTAGGGACACAGACAGGCCTAATTCTCTTGAAAATTTAAAGTTAATTACTAGAATTTGCTGCACACACGCGTCTCAGCGGACAGGGTCCGAGGCATGTATGTAGGTATGTGGAGCACTCACCGGATATGGATACAAATACGTCGGACGGGACCGATTGACTAATGACTCAAGGTCACAGGCATGCGCACTTAATTACAAAATGTATTGCAAAAAAGCCACTTTAGTATTCTAATTAATTTAATTGACAAGCGTTGACATTTCAACGTACAATAAGTAGTCCTGGCCTGCCCTTGAAGAAGGACACCCAGTGGTTCTTGAGCGTCGAGAAAGATAAGGTTAACAGCCGTTTAATCCGACCGGAAATTAAAATAACCGAAAATTGAGTGATGCGGTGCTGTAAAGCGCAAACACAACCTTACTCTCGACACTTTTACCAACTCACGTTTACAATGAAAAGCCAACAGTGCACGGAGCGGACTTTTAGATGCATTACTGTAGGTGTGTGCGTGCTCGACGCCTGGGCAGCCCGCAATTTGTCGTAATTTCATTTCGTTTAGTTATCATGCCACCACGTTGACACCTGTGTAAAACGCAACGAATTTGTATGCCGATGAGGTTGTTCCCCGTATTTTCTCGCGTTTTATTCATCGGTGTGACCACCCTCCAACACTCGGGAAAATAAGCAAACTCCTAGCTTAAGCCCAAAATAATCGATGTCCTTGTAGAATTAAACTGATACTTTAATACTCCTTTCCTTCCTTATAGCTAAACCCAACGAGAATAAGACTGGGAGTAAAATTGGTAAGTTGTCAGTGCAAAATTTTTCCTGAATTAAGCAAACAGCATTTGTAAGTGCCTCTTTTCTCTGAGTGTCCTGATACCTACCGCTCCAGCCTAGCGTGCTTTGCACTTAATGTTCATCGCAAAATTCCCTCAACACGCAGCCAGGCCAGGTTAACTACTAGCCTACTCAACCCTACAATTTATCTGAGCTGCATGCTCGATTTAAATTTACATTGTAAATTATTTTCTTAAAAAAGTGTCACTGTGCGAGTTGAGTTCATAATAAATCGCATTATATTTTAAATCAGAAAATGTAATTTAAGTCCAAGATCCTGCAATTTCCAAAATTTTAGGACTATTTTCTAAATTGTTGTAATTTTTTTTAACACTGCAGGGGTAATAAATTCTTTTAGAATTATGTTTTTGTTTCATAACGAAAAAGAGGGTTAACTTCGGAACTCCGAAGTTTGTATAGCCTTTCAGATTGAAATTTGATTAATAAAAAATTATTTGTGTCTTATATAATATGAATTATCTTTATATTCATATTATTTTTACAGTTTTAAATTTGTTATTACATGTACAGTTTTACATTTTCCTCAATATTTCCCAATCGATCCTATGGCAGCTATATGATATAGTAGTCCGATTTGACAGTTTTTCATCCGAAAATTTTAAATATAAATAAATACTTATATCTCAGAGTAGTTAAAGATATGTATGTTGAAATTATTTTCCCGATTGTTCCTATGGCAGCTATATGATACAGTCGGCCGAGTTTGATGAAATTAAAAACGAAATTCTATAATAATAAAATTCTTGTATCCCAAAGTAGTTATGTAAAAATCTGACAACATTATACTTTTTTTTCTTAAAATTTTCTGATTGTTCCAATGGCAGATATATGATATAGTAGTACGATTTTTAAAAAATTAAATCCGAAATTCTGAAAAATATACAAAGCTCATAACTGAAAGTTGCTCAAGATATATTTGATCGTTTGTATAGCATCTATATAATGTAGTTGACCGATCCGGCTCGTTCCGACTTATATACGAGTGAGAGTATATAGAAGACTATCTGCAAAGTCTCATTAAGATAGCTGAGAGACTGGTTTGCGTAGAAACGGACAGACGGAAATCTAGATCGACTCGGCTGTTGACGCTGATCTAGAATATATATTTTTTATATGGTTGGAAATGACTCCTTCACTGCGTTGCAAACTTCTGACAAGGGTATCTGATTGCAAGGGTATCAAATACGCAATGGTTTTTTTTTATGCGCTGGACTTGACTCAGGCTTAGAAAAGGTCCTGTACATCAGGTTTTCAAAGTATTTCAAACTTAAACTGCAAAAAATAATTTTTTTACCCAGAATCTCCATTAAAAAGCCGCTTTTCGCCTGAAGAAATTCGACAATAAAACGGATCCAAAGGCGAGTCGCCCTTTATTCAAGAAAAATTTGCTTTAAAACTAGGAAAGAAACTTTTTCAAATCTAAGTCGATTTTTATTGAATATAGAAAACAATTTCTTGTTTTTATGTTGATTTGCCCTAAAATAAAAAAATAAACTTTTTTAAATCTAGGGCGATTTTTTTTTTGAATCTAGACAAATTTTCTTGTTTTTAGGGCGAAAATATCAATGTTACTATCAATTGTGTCGATTCTTTTTAAAGCGTCGATACATCAATGTATTCTTCGCAACATCGATGTTTTTCCATCTCCCCCCCTCATCCCTATTGGAGGCGAAACTTTTTTTTTTGTATTTTTTTATATTTTGATGAAAAGCTTTATTTTTATAAGTAAATGGCGTAGTTAAAAACCACCAATCATTAAAAAGACGATTTTTATTTAATTTTAGGGTAATTTTTCATGAATTACTATTTAAATTAACTACTTGCTACTTGGCTTTCCTTGATTTTACAGTGCCTTGCCTTTAAATCAAGAAAACGTTTTCTTAATTCTAAACAAAATTTGATTAGTTTTTGGGCAATTATTTATTTATTATTATTTTTTTTGTTTGAGAATGGAAATGACCGCTTCACTTGTTATTATAATATACATAAAGAGTTGTTTTTGTTTGAATATATTTACTATTAATAGTCATATACATAATACATGTAAAAAAAACAATATTTTTTAGTTTGTTTCAAGATTTTGATATTTCAATAATTTAAGTTAATTTCTGTGTGTGACTTCAAATATGGAGTCATTGCATCTTGCCCTTGCAAATGTATTATATATACTATTTACTGTCGCAGTATACTATCAAAGTCGTTAGAACAACAAGAACAATATTGTAATATTTTTTTCTGTAGTGTTTTCTTTACCAATTGGAAAATGAAACTAAAACAAACTTGGTCCTAGCTTAGGACTGAAATTGGAACATTATGCATTACAGAAACTTTCATAGAATTGCAAGTAAGTAGACTTCTAACCCGACTGGGAGGGTGAAGGTTCAGAGGTAGTATGTTTTTTCCAAACTGACTATGCTGTCACAGAGTTGATATTACTAGTATGTAAGGAGGGTGCGGAGACCCTCTTAAGCTTTTTTCTTTAATTACTTCTTAAACCCCAATCGCAGCTTTGAACTTTTTTCAACCATGTTTTCGGTGTCGGTCTTTTTATTTATTCTCTCCTTGTAAAGTGAATCGCATCCTGGCCGTGGTGTGACCCACAGTCTCACTTCTAGACACAGAGGCAATAACTCCTATATACCCATTTCCATCCCTGCCAAATTTGTCGCACTGGGACTCATATTTCGATCATTTTTTCACACGCAAATTCTTATCCTTATTCTTTGCTTCTTGCCGCAAGGACCAATGGCATAATGGGGCGTGGTGACTGGGACGGCCACGAAAGTTCTGCAAACTCAGCCCCTGGCCTAACCGTGTTGCTGGCTCGCTCCCCATTTGATGTTGCTGTTTATGTTTCGCTATTGCGCAGCGACACGACACAAACAGCGGCGTGGAAAGTAACGAAGGGAGACAGGGGCGGCATTTTTCTCAAGCAGGACACAGTATTTTCCGGGCTCACTCTCAGGGGAACTTGTCTAAATGACTCATCTTCGGGTTGGCAGCCATTTTTCAGACTTCGGCTGTGGCTTCGTTGCTCTGACTCCATCACCTCCAGCAGTACCGTGCGATGCCTCAAAGGCGCGATTTTAAGGGCCATGTTTACAGTGCACAAAAAGAAGAGCGTAAAAATCAATAAGTTTGGAGAACTAAGGTAACTTTCCGTGTATTGCGCTTAGCTTATTGGAACACTTAACGTAGAAAACGTAGGAACGTAGAATATGTACATGTACTTTTTGCACTTACAAACCCTTAGGGTATTAGTGAATTATATCTTATATATATGCCAGTCGAGAGTTTTTAGATTTTGTTTTAATAGATGGAATAGATATAATTGAGTAAATATAATTTGCGATTAAGCGTATATTACAAACAGATAGTTATTTAGCTAAACAAATGTAAAATGGTATGCCAATAGCTATTATCTTGAGCTATGTTGACATGAGGACCTTCGCGAAACGCAGCAGAACTTAACTGAACATAAATTATTAAAACATTTAAAATGTTGATTTTTCTAGGTTTCTATATTAATTGACCAATTGGTGCTGTGGCAACTATATGATAGAGTTTTTCGATTTAAAAATAATTTGAAACATTATTATAAAATATTACAAGCTTAAAAATGTTTTAAATCGCCATAAAACAGCCACTTTCCTGCTGTACATTTTGAAACTCGCCATAAAAATGGATCCAAAGGCGAGTCGCCTTAGATTTCAGAAAATATTGTCCTAAAATTATGAATGAAATAGGCAATTTTACATAGAATGTAAGTGTATGGTATATTTTGAAATATTGTTCTTATTTCAAAGGTTATTTGACCAGTTTTTATTACATTTGTTAGCTTTTTTGCAAGTTGACCATTAAATTATGTTTTTATACCCTTGCAAAGTATTATAATTTTTAATATATTTATATTTAATATATAATATATATTTTTAGAACAAAAATTATAGCTTTGTAAGTGTCCAACATAATTTCCTTTACTTCGAGATAAAAGCATTCCATATTATTTTAAAATTTTGTAATAATAACTGTAAAAACACAATAAATATGAAAGTAATTCATATTATATAAGATAGCGATGGATTATTATTAATACAATTGGAATCTGCAAGAATTTACAAAATGAGGCGTGCCGAAGCTAGCTTTCTTTCTTGTTTTTTTTTTTTTAATTTCCTCTAGATTTTTCGGCATACATTTTAGGGCGAGTTTAGCATGGTTTCACGAAAAATTTACAAGAAAAAAACAAATGCGATTCGCCCGTAAATCAAGGAAGAAACTGAACAAAGCAAATCAGAAAACTTGATCTAAACTTCAAAAAAAAAATTGGAATAATCAACCATACAAAATGGTATTTTGGGTGAATTTTGTTGTTTCTATGAAGCTTTGCCTTAAACTCATTGAATCCATTTCTTTATTCTAAAAAAATGTTCTAAGGGTTATTTTTTTCACCGATTTATTTTTTAAGTATTCATCAAAGATTTTTAATATTGTTCTATACTTTTTACATGACAATATAATATTAAATATATTTTCATATTTCATATTTATAATATATATTAAGACACAATAAATAAAAAATGTAAATTTTTCTACTTCGTGGCTTTCCAAGAAGTTCTGTAGTTTTTTGACTAAATCGATTCTAAACATTTATCGCAGATAGCTTTAAAATTAAGAGACTTCTATTAAGAATATACATATATAAACTTTGTTTGTTTTCTAACTAATGTGGTTATGTAGAGGTCTTGCTATCCAGTTGCATTCGTTACTTCGAACAGAGTAAAAGCTTTGCGAAAAAAAAATCGTAATTTTACCCTTGAATAAAAGTGTAAGCGTTGTTATAAATAATGAATCAGGAGAAACATACCAAAATAGTTTGTTGCCCCAAAATGATGATAAAAGTAGTAAAAAAAACACCGTTCTTCTGACTTCTAAAAATTTCCCGACCGTTCCTATGGCAGCTATATGATATAGTAGTCCGATTTTTATAAAATTCAATCCAAAATTCTAAAGCAATAAATAAAGCTCATAGCCGAGAGTTGATCAACATATGTTAAAAAACAGTGCAGTTATAAATTTTTTAAAAGAACTTTATGATTTTTTTTGTATGGCAGCTATATGATATTGTTGACCGATCCGGCTAGTTCCGATATATATACGAGTGAGAGTTTATAGAAGACTACCAACAAAGTTTCAATCAGATAGCTTTAAAACTGAGGGACAGATAGACAGAAGGCCGGACAGACGGACATGGCTAAATCGACTCGGCTGTTGATGCTGATCAAGAATATATACACTTTATAGGGTCGGAAATGTCTCCTTCACTGCGTTGCAAACTTCTGACTGAAATTATAATACCTTGCAAGGGTATAAAAATATATATTTAAAATAATTAATTATATATTTTTGAAAAAAAAAAATTCAGTAAGGTTCTTATTTATTTAAAAATATTACAGAGTATGGAAATACCAAAAATTTACTAAATGAAAATTATTTATTTATACCCTTGCTGGTTGTTATAATTTCAGTCAGAAGTTTGCAACGCAGTGAAGGAGTCCTTTCCGAGTAAACAGCCGAGTCGATCTAGCCATGTCCGTCTGTCCGGCCTTCTGTCTGTCTGTCCGTTTCTATGCAAACTAGTCCCTCAGTTTTAAAGCTATATGAATAAAGCTTTGCAGATAGTCTTCTATATACTTTCACTCGTATATAAATATAACTTTGTCAGTTTTTAACATATTTTCTTCTACTTTGAGATACAAGCATTTAATATTATTTCAAAATTTCGTATTAAATTTCATAAAATTTGGACAGCTATATCATATAGGTGACATACAAACGCTCGCCAAATGTGGAGGAAAATTTTACTTTACATATCAACAATGTAATAAATGTAAAACTGTAAAATGAAATGAATATGAAAGTAATTCAAATTATATTAGAAAGGGACGGATAATTGATCTAATTGCAATCTGTCAGGGTATACAAACTTCGGCGTGCCGAATTTTTTTTTAATATTTTATGATTTTTTGGTCTTATTTTAAACCCACTTATGGGTTGAAATAAGATTTTAAAAGTCTTGAAATTAGAATGATTACAGAACGATAATCTTAAAAGAAGACCAAAATATGACCAACATTTTTTTTGTCAACTGTGTAGTCTGAGGTCTTACCTAAGAAGTAAAAACTTCTTTGTTTTGTCAGTAATTGGAAAATATAAAAAATATCGAGTATCTGAAAAAAATCTATGTATTATACCCATGCAGGGTATTATAATTTCAGTTAGAAGTTTGCAACGCAGTGAAGGAATCATCTCCGACCCTATAAAGTATATATATTCTTGATCAGCATCAACAGCCG